>CM034003.1:7698197-7962478 GCA_019603395.1 Cyrtorhinus lividipennis | reverse complement strand
CCTGAAGGAATAAACCTCGGGGCACCAGAGGAAGAATGGAACAGCTCAATATGCCCAGGGTAGACTGCTCACGCTCAGGTTTCTCTTGAGTTCACTCCATGTTCATCCACGACATATAGTACAATTATGTGACACCTCCGAACCCAAAACAAAAAGTGTAAGAGGATTTATGCATTTATTCATCCCACTCTAGCATTTGAAAACTAATGCCGCTCATGGAAAACTATGACCGCCTACCGCGTTTAAGTGATGGACGACGCCCCAGTCCATCAGTTGTGTTCGGGAAGCCACTTACCAATAACCTCAATAGCTCACGACTTGGGGTCTCACGATCAAAATTGAACGTAAATCACCCCCGTCCGTAGCTACAAATGGCGTCCCATCGTATACGTCATCATTTTCAGCATAATTATCCTCTTCTAAGGCGTTTTTGAAAACCAATTACGAACACAATTTTGTATTCGATAAACGATCGATCGAAAACTCCGGCAGATTGGGACGTCGTCGAGAGTTCGAACTTTCCCCCATGATTTCAAAGCGGAATCCCACAGGTTGTTCCATCCTTTATTTCCTTCTAATTCCACTTAAAAGACTTTTCCTCCAACTTCGCTACGGTATTTGTCCATTGGCTAATTGGCTATTATTCACGTTAGCGCGTCAACTGCTTCATTGTTGTTTTAAAAACGTTCAACTGAGGGAATTGAATGTTAATTAGAGTCATTTCTGCCGAAAAGGAAATCATGTTTGAGAATATTGTTAGCTCTGAACGGGAAATCAACTGGATTGAGTTAAAGGGTGATAATACTCATTTTAATTCCAATTTTCTCCTTTTTTAGGAGATTACTAATAATTTTAAACTGCATATCAAACGCCGCACGAATCCTCAGAGCCCCCTCCCTCGCTCGACAACCTTTTTTTGAAACTTTATGACATTTTGAGTAATTACATTACTCGTCTTTAAAGGGGATCTCTTACTAACGAGAATTGTGAATTGGAGAATTGTTTCACGGTTTATTCTTATGAGGTGTCTAACTTAAAAGCTAGATTTCGTTGGACCTGAATGAAATTGGTTTTCCCGGTTTCTGCCGGTCGAATCAATACTACAAAGAGAACCAATGAATTTAGCCTAATGAAGGGGGAAATCAACAAACATGTGAAACAACTAAATAATTTAGTGCATGTGCACGTTGATTACACCCATCATAGAACTCAAATCATGGTAGAGGAAACCTACTTGACGGCAAAGCTTGTGAATAAACTTCGACCCTGCACTCAACTCAAAATGAGGCGAAAGTAATTCGAACGTAAGTAATGATAAAGTAATTAGAACCGAAATTAAGACGCCAGACATCAGAATTTCGTGGAAGAACGCCATGAAATCCTTAAAGCATGAACGAGAGACTCCGCAATGTTACGCTCGCAAATTACTATAGTAGCCAGCGACAACGTGTTTTATTTTCACTTTCATCGAAGGGGTGTCATGCCATCGATCTCGAGATTTGCAAACCGGTCTGTGGTCCATACACATCTGCTTAGGCCGAGCGTTTGACGTGAAGTTACGTTCCTGGTCAATTAGAAGCCCCGCGAATACTTTGATTTCACCGAAATTACGTTCCCAAAGGAGGGGAGGAACCAACTTTCTGGACGGAAGCTGAGAGTGGACGCTTTCTCGACTCGATCAACGTGTTATTATAAAGAACTGGAATAGACTCCCAGGTTCAGGGCTTTTTACTGAGGTGCAACTCCTAGCGGCAAAAACGAAACTGATTGAGGCCATGTGCATTTCAGCTCCTCTTCGGTCTAAGTTCGAGAAAACCAAACCAGCTTTGAAAGCGAAAGGAATCTGGAACTCAGATTCGGTGTATCCTGTTCACCAGCTAGGTACGAACAGTTTATTTTAACAGCCTATCACCGCCGACCAGACGTACAATGGAACAAGCTTACCAAGACCCCCAATAAGTCTCCACAAACAAAATAATCAATGTAGAATGATACTCAATAAAAAAAATTGTTTTTGTTACCCATAATATGCCAGCATTAGTGGCGATCCTCCTCAAACTCATCTCAATCAATTCAGAGTCTAAAATTCGGAGAAAAATAATTTTCATAAACTTAGGTCCCCGAAAATCTCAATACCTAATTTTCAAAATACGCATTTTCACCCATATCCACCAGTTGTGTTTGCGACAATCGATCGAAAACCCATCTCACTCGATTCTGCCTTCGAAATTATGCCTGGATTTTACCTGAAAATACTGTTTTCCCCGAAATTCCATGTTCATTCGTTCATGTTTTATCATACTCGTATCGATTCAAGCTGTTCATTTAGACTAGTTAGATGCTGGTAAGAGTGTTAGCTTCATTCGAACTATTTAAATCTATCCGGGAGGGAATTGATCGTAACAAAATGACCAACCAAGTACGAGGAAGGATTCGGAATATTCGTACCTGGAAACCCCTCTTAATATTACTCACTTCTCTCTCTCAGAATCTGAAGCTCCAGAACTAGGGTAATATTATAGCGCTGCAGGAATAGCGGATGCCATTCTAACTATGATTATGAGTTGAAACGTTGATCGCAAGAGCTTTATAGTTCCAATTCCACGTCGGAGCCTGGCAAATTGTATTAATTGAACACCTACAAAGGAACTTTCTCGACGGAGTATTAACTCAGAATGTAAATAAGAACCGAGGACGGGCGCCGGTTCACATTCACAGGCGCCGAGATACTAGGAAGTTCGTCGGAGTAATATTCTGATGTTCGAGGAAAACAGGGGTTAGTAAGTATCTACCTAGTTGAAAACCGGGGGAAATAACGGGAAACTCAACAATATTTGGAATTCTTCGCGCGTTGGTTTCGAGGAGATGTGAAATGATGATTTTCATGGCTGCTGTGTCCCAGACTCATCGGGAATGTCTCAACCACGTACATCATGTGAGTTTTCCTCGAGTCACGGATCTGTACAGTTACAAAGGAAAACCTAATTCCATTTTCGGCTCCGACAAAGAAACCGTTTTGCGCTAAGCCTTCCACCATCCGCTAGGATTTTCACATTTCCAATTTTCTAGTGAAACCACTTCAAGTAGACGACTAACGCTGAAAATGGCGAACATTCAACTGAGCGGGATATTGTTCCGAGAGGAAATATGCGCCCTGTGTAATACATACTTGATGGAGATTAGTGCCACGACGAGTTTGGTATTTGCGCCTCACTGTCGTTATTCATAGAAATCCAGAGAATTTTATCGCAAACAATTCCCCGTTCTCGATCATGGGAACAAGACAGTAAACAGACAGTGGATAGCGAATATCCATCCAATCTTGGTATTTCCGTAATCATTGCCGCGAACTCGCGAGTAATTCGGTTGGGTAAAA
Source organism: Cyrtorhinus lividipennis (assembly GCA_019603395.1). Classification (NCBI taxonomy): domain Eukaryota; kingdom Metazoa; phylum Arthropoda; class Insecta; order Hemiptera; family Miridae; genus Cyrtorhinus; species Cyrtorhinus lividipennis. The sequence continues at coordinate 7,959,102 of CM034003.1, read as the reverse complement.
CAAACGAAAAACTGAGGAAACTAATATCTTCCCCTTAGTCTTTTCCGAAATGGATGGTTATTAATCCACATAAACAGTGTCACTGGGCGCTTCGGCGCTGAGGACCACTGTCTATTGTTCGCTGACGACATGAAGACCGTCTCAGATGTGAACTCAACCAAACTGTGAGGCCATTTAGTCCTCCATTCACCGTGTCGAGGTTTGTATGGGGAAAAATCAACGTTTCCTAACCCCTGTGCTCTCTGGTCACTTTTCGCCAGATCAACCGTTGCGCTTTCATTACAACATACTATGTTGGGTGGATCCTTCTCGCTATATGTTCAATGACTGTTGACCTTGGAATTCGTTTTGATGAGCGCCTGACCTTTATGAGGCACATTGAGGGACTGGGGTACCGTGCTTTGCGAATGCATGGATTCCTCAAGCGTAATACCAGGGAGTTAACTGACGTACTCGCTATCATTTTCCTCTTCAAAGCATTCGCCCTGGCAGTGCTGGAGTCCATTTCCCCTGACTGAATAACACCCTCGGAAGGGTTCAATGAAAGTTCCTCCACCATATCGCCTTAAAGATCGGTGTTCTTCGTAAACACGTTCGTTTCGATGCCTTGCAGGAGTTCTCTGGTCTCTTCCACTTGGTAAGTGCCACGCTATCGTAGAACTCACCCTGCTTACAAGATCCTGAATAGCAACATCGGCTGTTAGCTCCAAGCCAAAATCTGCCTCCTGGCTCCTTGTCACTCGGATCATTCCACATTTCTTTCTCCTCAACAAATTATCGGCAAAGTTCATCATCCGAAAAATACTCCGCTCTGCACTTATCTCTCACTCATTTCCTCGATTTTGATTCTTCCATCACTTCTTGCGTTCCCTCAGTGTCTTATCGCTTCGCCTTTGTTAGACTTTTGACATCACTTTAATCATCCCTAAATTCTTCTGTATGTACTATTTTGTTATAGGGCTTGCCCGTAAATAAACAAATAAACTATACTCGTCTCACAAAAGCAAAAGTTAAAAAACTGCGTTTGCAGTTTTCAACACTGCAACAAATGTTGAGAAATGTCATAACATTGAACAGAGGTGAGTGGATTGATAATATCGTTATTCAATTATATTTGACATTTGAACGGAGGATGAAGGGTAAAACATGGCCACACCGAGTTGGAACGATTCAATCGTACCACTGATTCGTGTCTCAAGCCTCACTTAGAATTAATCAGGATTTCACTAAAATGTGATTCAATATTTTTCGAAGATTCAATTTCCCTCTTTTACCATCCTATCCTGCCTAAACATTCAACTCTAAGACAGCAAAGAAATAGAAGAGGTTTGTATAGCAAAAAGTCTTTCATTGTGTGGCCCCGTTTTATGGTTTGAATGCCGAGTCTCGATCATTTCGAATACCATCCATTTTCCATAAATTTCCAAGACTTTTGAAGACCGCTTTTAGGATTTTTATATCATTAGTTGTCCAAACCATTCAACAAAGGGGGAGGATTGATATAAAAACGAGAGATTTTCTGTCATCTACTCACGATCTTGAACATTTTTGTCAAAGATTCCAGAGACAATCACGATTTAACTATGAATATAAAAGCAGTACTTCATAAATGAACATTCTCGTACCAAATTTCCGTGTAGAGGTTGACTACCTGGTATCGAGATTGATGTTAAACACCTCATAAAAACTAATGCCTGTTAGAAGAGCCTTGGATAATATTGGGCAGATGTTCTTCCAATGGGTATGCGCTATTTTCATTTTAGATATTTAGGATTGTTGGGAGTTATTATTCTAGTGAGTTTAAAGCGTTGAAAACGAGAGAAAATCATTAATAACACGGGAAATACGTTGTCCGGGGGGGGGGGGGGGGGAGGCTACCTACTTTTTGTTGAAAATTATCCCATTGAAGTTTGTTAGATAGTTGAATCTCTCCTTACGAGATTCTGTATTTTATAGGAATATGTGATGACAAGTTTTAGAAAAAAACGCATAATATGTGTTCATACCAATATTCTTATTTTAAGACACGCCAGACGTTCCCGTCTCACCTTCAATAGTAATGAAAATATGTGAGAATAACAGGTATCATCTCTCCGTGATGAATCGTGTTCGGAAGTACAACTTTCTTCCCCTGGAATTACATTGTTTACCTACGGGCACATTGTTTACCGTCTTTTTCGATAGCATCATTTTTCGAAGAAGCTCACAATTTCGGTGGGAACTGGATATAATAAAGCCGCAGGAAAAAAAGTCTGCGAGCTTTCACTTTCAGAAATGAGATAAGAATATCAGGTCGAAGGTCCCGACTCGGTATACACCCGTAATTAGGTCTCGTTCTTTCTTGCTTGGAGCTGGAGGGGCCTTGTCGAAGGAAGGACTTTCATTGAACGGCAATCAATAGATGAAATCAACCAAACTTACCGGCCGGATACACCGGCAGCGCCATGGGAAATTAGGAACCCACGGTATACCATGATGAGAAAACCTCTTCCCTTCTTTTTAAACTGATTCCGGCTTTTCCTACACACGGGAAGGTATTCTAACGCAATACCGAGAATATCACTGGATTTACCGGGCGATTTTGCCAGATGGCTGCGTCGAATTTCGCCCAAGGATCATGAAGGAGGATTCAAATTTTGCAGTTAATGAGTTGGGGCACAGTAATATGCTGGTGAAGCAGTTAAGTTAATTTTGCTCACAATCACCGTGATGTTGAGCGATGTGATATAAAAAATCTGCAAATTCTTACACACGGGTTGGTTATTCCTCGAATGGGGGAAACAGTGGGTGTGGCGGGTCTCAGACCCATTCCAATCGATTCAGGGTCCAAAATTTAGTGGAATATGATACCCCACACGCTAGGCACCAGAAATCCTGACACATACCAAATGGGTGGATACATACCCATTTTGACCCATAACTTCTTCCGGTGGGTGCCAATCGTTCTGGGACACACATCATTGAATTCAGCGTCCAAAATTTAGTGGAAAATGATACCCCACACGCCTAGGTAGCAGAAATCCCGAAAACACATAATCAAATTGGGTAATAAATACCCAATTTGACCCATTACTTCTTCCAGTGGGTGCCAATTGGTGGGGCCCATTTTATTGGATTCAGCGTTCAAAATTTAGTGGAAAATGACACCCTACTCGCCTAGGTAGCAGAAATCCCGAAAACACATATTCAAGATGGGTGTATCTATGGGGCACTACGACACTAATTTACTAATTTAATATTGAGAAAACGTAGGTAATTTAGAAGGCTATAATAATTGTATTAAATTGAATTGAATGGTACGAATAAAAAGCTCGGACAGTAAAAAGAATTGTAGGCAACTGCTCAAAAATGGTTGCTAAGTTTAACAGCTGGTTATAAACAACAGGATATGACGATGTTTTTGTTTGTCTATTCGGCTGAAGTCACCCACATGGGTAATAAATACCCAATTTGACCCATTACTTCTTCCAGTGGGTGCCAATTGTTCTGGGACCCATTTTATTGGATTCAGCGTCCAAAATTTAGTGGAAAATGACACCCCACTCGCCTAAATCACCCAAAATCTCGAAAATCCATTTTTCAAAAAACACATTTTGACCCCTACCCCCTCCAAATTTGGTCCGATCGGGCTGAAAAGTTTCGAGGACCCATCTCGGCTGGGAACAGACCCCTGACCCAAATTTCAGATTTTTAGAACATTTTCTACTACCAAAAACGGCGTGGACAATGGACGGCGTACGGCGGACGGCGGACGGCGGACGGCGTACGTCGTACGGCGTACGGCGGACGGCGGGACATTGACCTTTTTTGATCAGGACATCATGAAACGTCCAGAAAAAAATTTTGAGCCAAATCGGAGAGGTTGACCATTATCATGAAAACATAGGTTGATTATTCAAGGAATAACCAACCAAAACGAACCATCTGTTAGTAAATACCAAGGCGAGCAAGGATGGTGAGTTTCACCGGGATTAAAGTACCCAAAATGAGCCGACTTCCTTGCGAAACGATCTCCCAACTCTCCCTCAAGGAGGCCGTACGACGTCCTTGATGCAGGCTCGCGCAAGCCCACGCTCAGGTGTTCAGCTTCTTCTCCCACGTAATGGGACGGGACTCAAGCCCACCTACGGATAATCTGCGGGTAAAAAGGAAATGAATGACATCATTTGGAGCGGCGTCTCGCCGAGCTGACATAGCGGTGAAGCAGCTGTGACGCAGAGCTACAATATAAGGATGTGATGAAACATGACATTCCCCCGGGTGGACGTCATGTATAAAAGCAGCAATTTTGTCTGGATAAAACCGAAGAACCCAGCAAACGAAAAGGAACAATAATCGTGATGTTGAAAATAATGGCAGTTCAACTAAAATACAGGGCCGGTATTGCTGTCGACTCATCCGGCACATCTTGACGGGCCTAAAATTATCATGGCAGGAGTATCCTATCTTCACATCATCCGCTTGACACTATACAATGTTGATGTGTAAATCCTCACCACCTTAAGCTGTCGAAACATACCAAATAGCTAACAGTTACAGTGATTTTCAAAGAAAACATGAAAAGGGCTTCGTAGTTTTGACAACAGGTACATTTCAGACCGAACAACAAGCGTGATAACAAAGAGGATTATTATAGAAGAAGAGTACCTTAAAATCTGCAATAACCCGAGAGATTATTAGAAATTATATTTACCATTATGATGGAACTTAAACGTAATCCCTAATTCATGGTGCCGAATGAACTAAAGAAAAAAAATTCTTGAACTTCTGAGAAGTTTCGGATACAGAAAAAAACTAAAAGCGGGTTCTAACGAGAAACTCGACAAGAGGAAAAGAGTGGAATGGGAGAAGAAAAACATTTTAGCCCTCAACAAAATTACGACATAATGAACTGGTCGTTGGTTTTCTTCCCTTCAGCACTCTACTCAGCGCCAATAAAGAAAACGAAGATGAATCCTCACTCGGAGCAAAGCGGTTGTTTTATCTTAAGTTTCTTTCACCTCAAATCCTGCTCAAACATTTAGCGGGCGATGAACATCCACGCACGAGAGAAATGTGACTCAAGCATTGCCGCTAAATGACCTCGATACGCAGTAGGGCAACGTTAATAGGGGATCGTGCGATTCAACAGGTGGATACGTCATTTGGTCGAGTTGATTGTTTATGTAAGGGTGAGTAATATTATCAACCGCTTTAGGGAACAGGCAGCAGTTTCCCACTCGAGGAAACGACCAAACAATGTATTCCTGCAAAATCATAACGTGAATTTAGGTATTGGTATCCACCTTCATCATCATGCTGTGATTTCATAATTACCGATACACTTTCGAGCAATGCATCCCCCACCGAACACGCATAAGACCAGTTATCGCATTTATGTCAATTTTTCATCTTTTTCATCTCAATGTTCTCTACGTCACTCAAAATCCAAGCCGATCTTCTGGACATAACTAGACACTCGATGGCTGGCCCCGAATATGATTACTAATGTTTATGAGCCAGATTTTAGATAGTTAATCCTTGAAAAATCAACCAATGTAACCATGCCACAGGTCAACCTTTCAAATTGGTGCCAAAATTTGATAATGCTCGTTTCATATTGTCTTGGTCAAAAAACCCAAATGTCCCGTCCGCCGGACGCCGTCCAAGCCATTTTTGATAGAAGAAAAATTTCTTCAATTTTAGTCAGGAAATTCTTTCCGGTTCTAGTTTGTCTTTAAAATGTTTCAGTCCGATCGGCCCGAATTAGGGGAGAGTAAGGGTGAACATTTGTTTTTGAAACTTGATTTTCAGGATTTCTGGGGAACCTGGCGTGTGGGGTTCATAATTTGAGATGAGTCCCGAATCGATTGGTGCTCACTGAAGTTGGGTTAGTGCAAAAAATAGGTACCAACCTACCGATTTCGAAAGTAGGTTTTTGAGTACTTAGGCATATGGGGCATATCATTTCTCACTAAGCGTTGGACTGAATCTATTGGAATGAGTACGGGACACTATTTTCTCACTATTTTCCCAAAAGCGTGCTCTAAGGAATAATAAACCGTTGTGGAATAATCTGCACCGTTTTCCTGACTGACGGAAACCATCCGAGTGACATTCCAGGATCGTGCTGGTTACTAAAACTCGGCACTATTGATAAAGTATTTAAAATACTAAAAAATAGAGTATCATACAATGTACTGGTGCAGAATCAAACTTGCCTTCAGAGCTCCGTCATTTGTGGTCGGTCGGTGGCTCGCAAGGTTGGCACCTTAAAATTACTTGGAACCCTTCCCCGCGTATTCCGGCTGTCCCAGTTTCCCATATACGGTCAGAGCTTATCAAAAAAGATTACCTGAGCCTGAAGGCTATGCATCCATTTTTTTCAACTGACTAATTTGAAAATTACTTCACACTCAATACGTTCCGAACAGATGTTACGCAACATTCACCGCATGAAGATTGAGAATAGAAAGGAGATTAGTTATGGAAGGTTCTGGCAACTAGAGATGAAACAGAATGATTTGGATGAGATTTCAAATATTCACAGCAAAAGGTCTTCAAAAAGGGCAGGAGTTTACGAGTTAACAATAGCATTCCGCATTTGATCAACAATACACTAAGTTACAACAAACCTTGTTTGTCTAATACACGAGGTATCGTTAGAACTCCTAAAAGCATCAGTACGGTCAGAGTCGTTGCCTTGGGGGATTCGGCGAGGAGACATTTTTAAATACAAACGTAACTCAATTAAAAAAGGAAAAACCCTTCGAAGGCGTTTTAGTGGAATGAAAAAGTATTTATTCACCCACGACACTCTCCCAAGCTTCCACTTGTATTCTACAACAATTTCCATCTTTCTACTTCTGGGGGAGACGAAAAAAAAAAATTATTCCCTATTCCTTATGAGTGTGAACCCACTACCTATTCAAATTACATGGGAAGAAAGTGCTTTGAGCGAAACCGTGAAATGATGGTATTAGGGAGCTTTTTACCGAGTCAAATTATTTTTTTTTCTAGACTGTCCTTTATAACCCAAAAACACCATACCATGCATTCTGGAAATTACAAATATTTTAGAGCTCTGCAAAATTAAAGTGTCCCGCCGGTCGAACTTTTTCCTTCAACTCGAGTTTCGGGACGGAGGTTAACGTTTTATACGTGAAATAGCATTTCATCACCCGGTTTAATTGCGTACGAACCCGTATGATTCTCTAGAGAGGTACACAAATTCGCTGATGGGATAAAAACGTGTGAGAAATGTAGTTGAAGATAAAACATTAGATAGCCGGTGTATTAGGCCTCTACTAGAGTATATTGAAGTTGATAGAAAGATAGAGTCCTCATTGTGTACTTTAGGTTCATTATTCTATTGGAATAATATAATTCTATGTATTGATAATGACCAAAAGCAATTATTTTCTCTCAAACCTACTCCTGCTACTTTCCAAAGTGAGAAGAAATTCCTTAAAGAATCAATAATTTGTGTGGAAATGCGCCCTCGTCGTGATGCCCTCTGCTGGTGCCTTGAGGAACCAGGAATCTACTGCCTTTTCCTCAGTGGGAAATTGAGGAGCGCTTCGCATTTCTGGAACTTTGGAACAGTTGGTTCTTCGCTCTCCATTCAAATACATTTGAACATAGTTTGTTTGTGCCATTGGTTTATTACACAAGTTGGTTTTATGCGTATTTCACAAAATCCACTAATCCCTAGATGTATTTATTGTGGATGGCATGAGGTGGGTCTCTGTTGAGCCTAACTTATTTTCGGCTTCTCGATCAGAGGTTAGGTACGGGTGAATGTGTGTACATTCAAAAATGAATTTTTAAGCGTTTTTAGGGGTCGTGAAGCGTGTAATTCCGTACATTTTGGACACTGAATCGAATGAAATGGGTTTTGGACCAACAGCAAGTAATGAAGGCTAGAAATCGGTAAAAATTGTTAGTTTGAAAATAAGTTTCCGTGATTTCTGAGACTATGGATGTAAAAAGGAATAGTTTTTCCATTTTTGAAGAAAAAAAGCTTAGAAACATTAGAAAAGTGTTCTACGACAAAAAACGGCGTGGACGGCGGGTATTTTGATTAGACACCTTGAAACGCCCAGAAAAAAATGTTTTGGCAAATCGGAGAGGTCAACCTCTCGCGAGAAAAATAGGTTGGTACAATACAAAAAACTGTTTGTTTTTGCTGAATAGGTGCTTATTCTGTTGATACTTGGATAATTACTCGCAAGATACTTTTTCAAACTCAATGAAGTACCTTCTAGAATAAAAAGTACTGTGTAATAATTTTCATCAATACCCTGCCCCAAAGTATTTAGTAGCGTGGAAGTAGGCCTTGATGTTTTTTCGACGAAAGGAACACGTTAGATATGTACGGAAACCTGCAATATCCTCAGGAATGATGTCCGGTTTATAGATCATACATCGAGATGTCAATTTCAATTTAGAGCGGATCAAAGCCCGAACGGGGAAATCGAGAGCAATCAATCAGTAGGGAAGGCACACGATGGACACAGGTATTCAACAGGACGAGGGTCAATTTCCTCGTGAAGTACGATGTATCCCTACAATGTGCCTTTCTAAATGTAAATAACCTTCGAAATAACACCGAGGGTGTCTCTTATCCGTCCCGAGTTTCTATTTCCTCCGAGCTCACACTCTGGAAAAGGGGCTAGCGAAGGTTAGTGTAGCCTTCAACCGTAAAACTGAGTTTATTTTCGCGCTGAAACACCCCTAGTCCTATCCTCAGAATGAGAAGTCGTCTGTCTAAGAGGCGTTATAGCTCCGGATCTCGGCAGTAATGAAATTTCATTCCCGGTAATTCAATGAAGCAACATCTATCCTTCCCGGTAATTACTTCTTCCTTCGTTCTTTTTCCAACAGTGCGGGCTACTGTGGTGTAGCACGAAGAAATTATAAAATTAGTGCTTCTATGCTTTCAAGTTGTGGTAAAAGTGTGTCCCTGTAACACCTTTTTGTTTTATTAAGAAGTTAGCGTCAGTTTCTGACTCTAACGCTGCCATCAACGTCCTTTTCTTTTGATTGATTATCGTTTGTGTCATCCACCGCAATTAGGTGCTATTTTAGGCCGAACGACCATTCATGGTCCATGCGTGGGCTTCTCGAATTAGCCGTCGCTAAATTGGAAATTATTTAAGTCACGAAGTAGGAATGATATCTTTATTGACTTTCTAGAAACTCGAAGAGAAAACTAATTTGGGAATTCAGGAATGCTTGTTGACGTCTTCAAATCCAGTCTCAGCGCTAAATAATTCTGAACTGAGGTAACAAAGCTCAACAAACCACAATAGGAGCGGGCTTTTCAAGCAGAGAGAGAGAGAAAGGAGCCAGCGACGTAAAGTGATATGGCGACCACATGAAGAGGATCGCATGAAGAAGTGACATCAAGATGAAACTAACGGGAATCCGATCGTCTCTGTCCTCAGGTCGCGTATCAGAGACTCCACTTCCCAGTGACTACTTACCATTAGAAGGTTCAAACGTAAGATCCTTTCATCGAGATGCCGCACTTGCGCAATCGCCTTATGTGCGCCGACCCATAATACCGATTTAAGCTCTGTATTTATTTATTACTCATATCAACGAGAATTTAAGACTCGAGATATCTAAAAGAAATCGTGGAGTTGGTTATACTGCTAAAAGCGCTGCTAATTCTTCCACAAGCTTATTGTTATAACGGGAATCAAGTGTTATGATTCATTGGAGCAAAAGATTATAACTAAAATTTTAAATTTTAAGAAACTTTTCTTCAACAAAAAACGGCGTGAATGGCGTACCCACTAAATTTTGGACGCTAAACCGATTGGAATGAGCCCGGGACACTCAACACTCACTGTTTTCTCCATAACTCTACTCCAAGAGACAAACAACCATTATGGAATAATTGTTTTTGATTTTGACATGATGAAACGAATACTTTCAAATTTTAGAGCCAATCGGAGAGGTTGACTTCTGGTATTATTATCTGGTTATTCAAGGAATAATAAACATTAATCAATTTAGAAGGATCAAAATCAACAAAAACATGGTGAAATTGTGATATTGTTTCTCAGAGTATATTCGTACAGTGCCGTGCGTATATTTCATTCAATGAGAAACAACACCTTGCAATACGCAATAAAGAACGTACGCCCACGGCAACAGAATCGCCTACTTCACACGATACAATACAGTTGGTTTGATGATTCCCTCCTAATAACTGCCTAATAACTCCAGTAAACGTTTGAACTCAGACATTGCAATCAATTATGTCATTATTCAATTACCTAGTCGACTTAGAGTCTTAATTATTAATCTTGGGACCTGTTGACCGTAACATTGCGATCGTCTTGTACGTGTGTAGTTGCTTTCTGCTCTGCTCAACAGACGTATTTTCTGATATCATGTTTTAGTTTCATGTACATACTTGTCATTTAAGGGTAAGTAACACTCTTAGGAGTGACGAATTGGATTGTCGTTTAATCCAGCATACCGCAACGCTCTGACATTAGTTTTCTCCCGCAGGATTCGTTATTCATCCTTAAATGGCGTCTTAAAAGGAACTTCGTTATATAACATCCTGCTCGATGACTTTCCTAACAAGTCGCTCCTGCGCCTATAATATAATTGCTACGATCACGTCTCACGGATTCTTTGTCTGGTAACCCAGTAGCGCACTTGATCCGGTGAAGTTAGATCACTGACCGATTTCTCGGATCTGCCAATGTTCCTTCCGTCAATAGCCCTTCCTCCCGTTGACATCACTGCTCCAGTCCATGTGAAGACCCGTCTTGACCGTTACAGACGCCTTGTGTCTAGTCTGAGAGGTTGGAAGACTCCTAAATGGTATTCGTCCACACGGGACCGGTGTCTGAAACGGTTACGGAAGCACCGTAATTCAGAAAAAACCGAAGTGAGCAAACAAACCTGTCGTCTGAGTAAATTATAGTCTCGATATTAGATGGTGAATCACCGAACTCAGAATGTCGCTGTCTCAGTTAGGAGATATCAGACAACACTGTTCAGTGATCATCCGTTCGGTAAATTAATTTAGGCGGCGCAGTAAACCAACGGGAAACCTCATCGTCCCGTTTAGAGCAAAGAGGTAGCGATCCGAACCTCCGTGTTCCTCCACGCCGCTAATAATTGTCAACAGTGTTAACCCCAATCCAAATACTGTAAGCTCCTGCGACTAGTTGTGATTGAACTTAGCAGACTGGCCAAATTGACTACTGACAGCCTAGGCGAATCACAGAAGAGACGTCATCTACCCCAGTAATATGACCAAACTGAATAGTTCACAACTTACCTGTAACGACTTCGATCGATCATACAGAATTGAATTACCTGCAAAAGAGAATATATATATTAATTTTCTATAAAACGTAAAATTATCATATTTCTGCAGTAAAATACTTGAGTATAAAAGCTTGAGACCAATAATCTCGAATGGTCTCAAATCACCGTTGGTTCGTTACAGAATAACTTCGGGACAACTATTATTATTATTATTATTATTATTATTATTATTATTATGATTATTATTATTATTATTATCGTTATATTATTATTATCATTATTATTATTATCATTACGTTGAAAAGAGATGAGTTTTTCCTATTTCGTCTTTTTTGCGTTGCTAAAATAAAACGGTAATTTGGGTAGACCGGACTACTATGCCCCGGCAAACAATTTGAATGAACCAATTGAATGACCGTCATTTGAATTATTATTCGTTGAATAAAACAAATGATCATGCCAGAGGTCAATTCTTCACTTCAAATATTCTCCGGTTTACCCCGTAATTTGACAGTGAGCATTTCATGACGTCTAGATTAAACGCTGCAAATTCATCCACAATTTTTTATTATTTCTTAGAGCGGTTTCTTTAATAGAGTTTCTATTAATATGGCAACAAACACGAAAAACCAAACTTCATGAGTATACTCTACCAATTTTCACAATCGTGTTACAACCTCGGGATGACCCTTAAAGACATGATGTATCAATCAGAGCTCTAGTTAGAATCCATTTTGTGACAGCAACATGAAACCTTAAACTCTACAAGTATATTTCGATCATCACATGACGCCAAAATGGAATGAGGAACACCACAAGTATTTTGCAATCGCGTTACTGTCCCAGGTGTTTACCCATAGGACCGAAATGAGTCTGCGGCCCTAATATGCCCATCGTTTCCTCTCCTCCGCTTTGTAATTAGAACTTATTTAAAAATATCTTCAAATTTTTGTTAGGGACCTCATTTGGGCTCCAACTGGTCCTCAAAACTGTCCAGCTCAATTGGACCAAATTCGGGGAGGGTATAGATGACATTTGTCTTTTGAAACTCCATTTTCGGGACTAGGGATATCTTTTTTCACTAAATTTTGGACGCTGAATCGATTGGAATGAGTCATGGTTCTGTTTCCACGTACTCTCTTCTCTCTCTCTGAGGAATAATACACCCAGGAAGATGTAGCTTTTCAGATGAGCTTTCGATATTTTCGAAGGCACAGGCGTTTCACTTGTTTTACAGTATTTCTCCTTTACTGGGGTCAGCTTAATGTGACAGAATCCATCTTCCTCCATTTCCGTCAGAAGTGGAGTAAACAAATATTATTCTTGTTGTTCTCCCTGAGCCAATCTCTCGGCCGTTTCCACATCATGTCATAAAACCGGGACAGTAGGTGTACAACTCGACCATGTTTTCCAAGAGTTCCGTTCAAAAACAATCGTAAAATCCCTAGCTAGTGATCATGAGGGTGGTGGATCACCGCCAATGAATTCACCGCATTGCGATCGGAACCAGCCAGCCGCCGATGCAATATACTCCAACCGGTTCGAGCCAGGACAGTTAGATCTATTCGATTACCCCGTCAGAAGCCGCCCGTCAAGGGAATGTTACGGTGTAGCGTTTTAGCTTCAAAGGTTGCCTGCTCCCGTTGTTTCTCCCCTTTAAACCGATATTATCCGTTTGTCCGATCTCAGCCAATAATATTTTCACTTTGTCCGGAGTCACGAACTCCCTAGAAACTGTGCCGGTGTCATGATTTTAGGCTCTCCGTACACTCGCTTCAACACAAAGCTGTTCATTGTACAATGTGGTCCCTATCGACCAAAATGGTTAAAGAGAGATGATCATCGACGATGATCTTATTGCGGATTGAACAATACATATGTATCAATAGAAGGAGAAAAATGGATTTGAACACACCATTTATAAATTCACATTATTTCGGAAAACATGCAATACGTCCTTTCCGGTCCATTCATATATTTTCAACACACATAAATTTAAGTAAATGAATAAATTTACAATCTCAATCGTTAAAATCTCGAGGTATTCATTTTCCAAACCATAGCGCAATTTGTTTATAATTGCCCTTTTATCATTATCTCCTCCACAAAACGTTTTTTATTATCTCATTTTAAGGAAATGCAGGTGCAGTTTCTCTTTATTTTCAATTTTACAGTTGTTCCATTCATACTTAGAAAATGAGTGTTAAGATCCCTCAGGCGACCGAAATGGAAAAAGTGGATCAGCTTCATGGTATTTCCTCATGTCCCCTCGATTAGAACGCTGCAAATTCATTCACAGGGGTTGATTATTACTCGAACACGAGCATGGAGACTCATTCCAATCGATTCAGCATTCAAAATTTAGTGGAAAATGATACACTTCTAGATCACCAAAAATCTCGAAAAATCCATTTTTTGAAAACACACGATGACCTCCTCCCAAAATTTGGTCCGGTCGGGCTGGAGTTTCGAGGAGCAACTAGAGCCTGGAACGGGTCCCTGACCATGTCAGATTTTTAGACATTTTTCTACTAGGTACCAAAAACGCCCCGGACGGCGTACAGTGGACGGACATTTTCTTATTTTGATTTAGACACCTTAAAACGCCCAGAAAAACTTGTTGGGGCAAATCAAAGGGATCAAATTTTTGCATAAAAACATAGGTAGAATATTGAAGGAATAACCAAAGAATTGGGAAGAACATTCTGAATTACTTTCAGCACAATTCCGTATTAGCGAAGCATGAACGTTCATTCTAAAACTTTTCTAACTAAAAATTCATCATTGTACGCTTGGTGTAGTCTGCTCTGCAAACAGAAACAAAACGTATCTTCAACAAGAGTAGGAAATTTGCATAAGGACGTTGGCACGAGTGAGTTCCACGGGAAGATTCCCGTTCATTAGCATTTTACTTCAAACAACAACATAGTTTCATCGGGGCGAGGTCCAGATTGACCCTAGTCAATTCCCAGCAACCGTCGGAAACTCCACTCGTCGTTAAATCTGATAGCGTGTAATCCCGCCTCCTCTTTACTTTCTCGAATAACGAGTACGTACTCCGGTTTTGGGGAATGGCTTCAAATATCAGAGACATAGGAGCCAAACCCTAGTACTGCAGTCCCTTATGGTAGTTTTAATGACTTCATTCGAATTGGACTCCATCGATTTGTATCTAGGTAGCTTTCCCGATTATTTTTGCCTAGTGAAAAGGGTTGATCAATAACGGATATATGGAGTCATCTGACTCTATATTCTCCTGCAACAGACTCTATAAGCGGTTTCATCTCAGATATTCCTAATTGCAATTGCGGAAATCACGAATGGAAAATACCCTTAAAATACGTTACTCATGTCGTATTAAGTACACTAACACGTGGTTTTTCTCCAGAATTGTCAGTTCCAGAACAAGGTCGTTTGTACATAATATATGTTAAATAAAGTAAAAGGGAGAGGCTTATATTTTCCACAGATGTTATAGTTGAGGAGGTGAGAAATCCAAGTCAATGAATTCTTTTTCCTTATTCTTCCTTATTCCTTGGGTAAGCCGAACCTTAAGCCGAGGTGATGATATCCACCCTTAACACTCGTCCCCACGTAGGACCAAAAGAAAACATGTCAATTTCCTAGAAATTTTTAACCTAAAACTTGAAAATAATGCATTTTACTATTAAAAAAAAGTGCAGGGGAAATTGGGAGTTTGTTATTATTGTATTTTTTATGGATTTTGTAATTATTCTTATCAGGAGAGAATGTAGATATACCCTTTCCTAATTTTTTGAGATCTCACCTTAAGGTGCTTTACTTTTTTACTTTTAATACTTTTAATAACAGAAATGTGAAGTAAACAAAAGAGAATATTGAGGAATTATGGACATTATGGTTGGTGAATGAGGTACTTATCACTTCCCTTGTACTTTTACGGACATAAAGAAGATGAACAGGTTAGGTTTCTATAATGATTTTCTTCACAAAGCACAGACAGTATCCCTTATAACCGAGATCCACCATGGATATTAATGATCACCATTGTGGAATTTCAAGCATTTTGACTAAGTGATTGTTCCTTTTCAGATTTAGTTCTTATCCGTAACTTGAGTTAATTCCTTCCTGTTGTTCAACTCCACTCAGGTTCTGTTATTTATACGTGAACAATAAGTTATTATTATAATCCGAAAAAAATCAAATCTGGCCGAAACTGAGAAAATATCGGTGAAAGCAAGCATTTCGCATGTTTGAAATTGAAGTAATCCACCTTTCGCTCCCAAAGCAAAGTTATGATAAGTATAATAAATTTAGGGCCCAGCTGTGCTAGGAGAGACCGTTTTACAGGGTCGGATGAAAAATGAAGCTTCTTTTCCGTAGCAATGTATTTTCCGTCGTCTCCATGACCAATGATCGCCGCTTGAGATATCAGGACGGCGCTAAGTTTCCTCGTCGAATTGTTAAACTGTCGATACGGGAAGGACTCGAAACCGTTCGAGCGCCGAAGGAGCAATAAAGATTTGTGTTCGTGTTTTGATTTATTTTTTCCGAAGGGGTATAATAATACGTCCTAGCATTCGCTGACTACAGAAAAAAGGTCTAGGTAAATGCTTCTCCTCATAGGTTCTCTCATATTAGGTAGTTTTAAAATCCAAAATACACATACGCTGTCCATCGTCTGGGCAACAAAAGGCTTTGTAATGCCCCAATAGGTAATCTGACCTACTTGTCCATGACTGATTTCACCACGATCTTCAAAAATACGAAGGAAGGATGAGGCTAGGAATAAATAATGACGGGTTTCGCGATTTTCGGAGACCTGGGCGCGTAGGATATTGTTTACCACTACGTTTTTCACAATTTATCATCTTAGTGGGATTGTAATTGATACTTACCGCATGATGGCAAAACATACACCTCAACGAATAAAATCGTTGATCAATAAACCATTGTGAGAGTATTTGCTGCGTTTTTACAAAATTACCGGCGTCTGATTAATACACGTGTCACAGGTTACGAGCTTATTTTATATATATAATGTTGTAGCATAATATTTTGATTCTGCAGAAAACCCGGCTACGAATGGAACCAAATAATCAAGTGGAGTATCATTAGGAAGGAAAAGTCTGAAAAAGGACTTCAAGAGTGATAAAGTGACAAAACGAGGATAGTTTTCCCAACTCAGTCTCGTCCTTCAAGCGTTCCCGGTACTAGGGTGTTTTTCATTACAAGCACTTTTTACTTTTTCCTTTCAGTTAACCCCCTCCTGATCTACTCTGACCCAGAAGTATTTCACGATTCAACCTCATCAAGAACTGTGTAGATGATTGAACCTAAGAAACTGTATTATGTTTCAGATTGAATTAAATGAAGTAAATGAAGAAAACCCGAAACATTACAACATCTGTAATAATTGGCAAGCAAAGAGAATAACAATAGTACTCAGTCTTGACCTCCGATCCTTCGCACTGTAACTTGGGTTTGAGAAATACGAGTGGCTCACTGACTGGCGCGAATTAAATTACTCGTCCCGGGAAAAACAAACGAAGGGTTCTAGTGTTGTACTTCCACTCCGAGATGTTCCTGTAATTTGATTTTTATTGAACGGTCTGGAGGGTTGCTACAATATTATTTGAACAGTTCATCCGTGCTGGGTGTTCTTTACACGACTGTTCAGCCATGAGTGGTCCACCACGGTGTTACAATAGAATCGAAATCCGTACGAAAATTTAATCTTTTGGCCATAGTTTCATTTTCATCGAATTCAGCCGGATGTTGAGTCGTTGGAAATTCTCAATTAATATTCCCAAAATATATTTATAAAAAATTACATTTATAAATGAAATTGTTTAAGGCGCTAATAACAATAATTGATATATAGTTTCGCTCCACCTTGAGCGTTTGCTCTTATCAAAGAATAATGCTGAAGCCTCTTGAGGGAGAAGGGAAGTGAAAGTCGTTGTTCCAAGAATCTTGAAATTGTTTAGAGCGAAGCACAGGAAAATTAATTAATAATGAAAACTAAAGCACAGTAAAGATTGAGCTGTACCTCACTTGAAGGCGTATTCCAGTTAGTTTGATCAATGGAGCGTACGTAATTATGGAGCCTCTTTTAGACCTCTTAAATTCTTCTTGTGTTCAGTATATACTTTAAGCTCTTTGAGACCCCTTAAATTCTTCCTGTGTTCAGTACTTTAAGCTCTTTCGAGAGGGGGAATCCGGACGGCAGGTGGAAATAAATTTGAGATGTTTTTGTCTCTCGTAACTTTCAAGAAAATAATTTCGACATCCCAATGGTACGTATAATGATAATAATCGTGTGAATGAAGATAAGACCTACTTGTACGAATATTATGACCCCCTTGTTTACTAGGAACACCAATAGAAGCGAACAGGTGTCGAATTCGTTTTCACCCTGAACATACGGCCGGACACCGAAACGTCCTTGGCAAGTCGGCCTCAGGAGTAGGGCGAATCAACAGGTGAGCGGTAGATCCAGCGACCATTTCTTTGCATGAACTGAGCTTTCGGAAACGTGTTGTCGCCTGGAGAAAGACGAGAAAAAAGGTAAAAGGGAAAGGCTGCACGTGACTACAACAGGGGAAGAACTCGATCTCATGAGTTTAATGTCTCTCAAAGCAAATTTCTCTGTGAAGAGACAAAATGTAATTGCTTTTTTTATATTTTACGTTTATTGCGGGAAATTCTTTGTCACCTACTCAAGAAAATTGGATACATCTAATCAAGTCATTCGAATAAAAAAAGGAGAATAGGTACTTATATCATTTTACTGTTTATTCCAAGAAGATCTGTGATAAGTTGAATGTCGAGCTCGGAAAATATTTTTCGCTCAAGTTCCCTCACAATCAACTTGATCCCTAAAACTGTTGGCCCAGAAGAAGAAATGCCCCACTACCCTACAAAGCTACTCAAACTCACTATCGACTGCCCTATAAAGGTAAGGGTAGAGAAACAGGCGTCTTTCTTCTCCACTTTCCAAACGTAGCTATATTCAACTCTTCCTCCGAATGAATAGGTCCGCAAAGCCTTCGAATATAACCAACTGACGAGGAACAAGGAGCCACCCAAGAAGGACGCGGTCTGTTGACAGTCAGCCGCTTTTCCTCGCTAAAATGAACTCTTTATTGTTCCACTGCAACAGAACAAATGGGAGCAGCGGGGGTTTCTGCTCCTTTACTGGAACAGCCCCTTGTGAAGAAGCCTCTCGGTTGTTTTCATCGAAGGAACTCATCTCCCATTCGCATTATTTTGGCAACGTCTCCAACCCGGCAAAGGACGACCCAGTTAAGTTAGTAACGAGTTCGATATGGTTATAACTCTCGAAGTTATACAAACTCACTTTACGACTTTGCGTTAATGGCGTATTCATTCGAAGCACACCGCAAAATCATCCACAATACGATAGCGTCCTCAGCCCTGGTTCCAGAGACACCGACCATCTATTGCACAATCAGCTTGAGTTTAGCAACACGCTTACTTGAATGGATATACAGTAAATTAATTGAGGCAAATCAGGCTATTCTCACCCAAATAATTCACTGAACCAAGCTTTGCCTTACTTATGTAAATTATTGATACTGAAGACAGCTGTAAAACGAATGACAAAGACCACAGCTCTTTAACACGATAATTCTAGAGGAAGAAAAAACGAAGGAATAAAAGAAGAAGAAAATACACAGCAAATGATTTCCCTACGGTTCATTATTCTAGGTATCTCGCTTGCGTGGAATTCGCCTCTTCGAGGTCTTCTAAGTATACATAGTTAGTACAGCAAACCAATAAAAAAAAACTCATAAGGGAACAAACAGTCGTCTTTAAAATTTTCATCTCTAACAATTAGTTGGAACTAATATAATGGGACACAAATGGAGTCTACTATGCAGATTTCGAAAATGTTTACAGCACTTTAAAGTACTTTTTAGTCCAGACGGCGGGCAATAGAGATTGACCATCAGGTACTGATTTCAAACCATTTTTGGTACGTAATAAGTGAACGTTTGTGTGTGAAGAGTGATTTTTTCTCGATATGCGCGATAAGTAGGATTTCGATGATAATAATAAATAAAAACGGGAAGGAGAATAGACATTTAAATGAAACTGAAAAGTAGTTAGATGAAATTTTATATTTTAGACCTGATTTTAAGCCTGAGGTGGAGTATTGACCATATTAAACATCATTGAGACCCGGCATTCTCTGATATATACATCTCAAACAGGCTATAGAAGCTTAAATGTATACAATTTTGTTTCTTTTTCGTCAAAATTATATTTCAACGTAAGTAGCTCCTACAACCAAGTGAAAGACCGGCTTATTGGAGGGGACCACCTTCCTATTTATCGAAGAAGTAAAACAACGAGATTATCAGTCGGTCACATCTTCGAAAATGTTGCGTCACAATTGCAACATGAGAAAGCAAACTGTACAACAATACTAACGTTGTGGGAGAAAAAATACACTCCGGTCGAACCCTGGGCAAGATCCCTAAGCACGGGAAAGTTCATCGCACCTAGTTCCTGGTTCGTTATCGTGCGGGAGTCGCATAAACGTTTTGAACGCCGCCTCAATTATGGGCGAGTGTGTAAGAATAGGCTCTAGAGAGTCAAACGAGATGTGAGGAGAGAATTTATTATTGATGTAGAGGAGTTTAGTGTAGAACGTAAAGACAATTAATCCCAATGAGGGAGCGCGGGGAACCATACCATAAGTGAAGCAAGGTCTATGTTATTTTAACAGGAAACGTCCCTCGACGTCCCTCTGCTCAAAATATTAGCTTAATGTAGCTGTAAATTGAATGGTGGTTCTGTGTATTTAAATAAAGTTATTTCATGGCAAGGATGTCATGCATACATCTTTTCCCATCTCGCTGATGTAAATTTGAACTACTTTGGGCAAAGCGAACGGTAAAACCTAACGAAGATTTAAACTGATTGAAATTAGGAAAGCTCCAATTTACAGCAAACTCTATTTATCAAACGTCAGAAACATATTCAGTAGAAATTGTTCAAAAAATCTGAAATTTTGGTCGGGGACCCATTTCTGGGGGTCCTCGAAACGCCCCGATCGGACCAGGGGGGGAGGGGGGTAGGTAGAGGTCAGAGAGATTTTCCAGATTTTTGGAAACCTAGGCGAGTAGGGTATCATTTTCCACAAAATTTCGGACGCTGTATTGATTGGAATGGGTCTCCATGCTCCTGGTCGTCCGAGGAATAATCAACCCTCGTGAATGAATTTCCAGCTTCTTTTTGTTGCGCTGAAGAAATTTATTGGCCCTCGTGTCCCGGACAGGAGTGGGAAAAAGTCTCCAGTGACAGCGAAAACAACCACCCCGACAAATCAACTCTTACACATTCTTGCCGTAGGGAAATAGTTCCACGTACCTCTCATCGAAGTTTCCTCATTTTCCTACATACATCAGCAAGGCGCCTCAGGTATACCTGTCGACCCAGATTTTCCACCAAGTTCCTTATCGTAACATACTTTCCATAAACGATCCGTCCGTCTTCCATCTCGTTCCATTTTCAACGCATCAACGTCTGCTCACCCGTCATTCGATCCTGATAAAACCGTGTTGAGTTCAAACATCCACTGAAGGATCCCTAACAAGGCCGCAACTTCGACGTTCGTACCTAACTGACTTATCGCTCCGGTCACGGTATCCGTTAAACAATTTCAATTTGCACCGTTCAACCCCCCAAACTAATTTTCAGGCGGTATTCACCACACCATGTTTCCCAGTCGCTCGTCAGTGAGCGGAAAAATTAGATTAATCAAAGGCGTTTCCCAAAGGAAAAGCGCAGAAAATTATAAGCCGACGGTTGATTATTAGAATGTAAATCATGATCGTGAAGGAAATTGCATATTAAATGTCCTGAATAATAATGGTCAGAGCAGTAAAAGTAATGTATTAACTAGAAACGAACAAAACAAGGGAAGAACTGGAAGACCGAAGTGTGAGAACCTCCAGGGGCTAAGCCTGTTTTTTCTAGAAAGCATGTTTTTTTTTTTTCATTTATTTGCCAATGGTACCCAATTTTATAATACCCCCTTGACCCGTGGATACCCACTTTTGCCCGTGTGCTGAGGTCGTTTGAAGACCCATTTTAATCGATTTAGCGTCCCAAATCAATGGATAGTGATACCCACCAGGCATAGAAAACGACCAATTTTCATTCATATCATTAATAACAGTAAATAAGAAATCAAAATGAATAATTTTGATTAGTTCAACGAAATTCGCACTTCACTGAATATTTTATTGAGTAGAATCTGTTCTTGAATTCGATCATTGTCAAACATCAAATTTCGAGTCGAATGCACCAAAAGAACTCAGTACAGTCAAATACGATCACAAATGTCATTGCAGTGTGGGAACGGATGAAGGGAGCTAATGTTATATAATGATGGGTGTGACATCGATCAGCTTAGAAGGCCACATGTGTAGGTAACGTCCTTTATGGTAATGGTACAGGAAGCGGACCGAACCGAGTCAATGACTCCTGTGGGTGTCGAGGTGGAAAAAAAAAGAAAAGCCCCCTGCGGGTTAGTGTGTGGGCTACCGATGAATTTCAATATGATGGTAGTCATCTTCGCTGTAGGAGAAATTCGAATGAATCTGCAAAATGTATACAATTTGGCACCTTAGCGAGTTTGAGCACCCGACAATTACAGAGCCTATCCCTCACTAAATATGCAATTTTTCGTGAAATTGAGACGTTGTCTGAGAATGTTAATTATGTTAGCGTAATTGTGTATTACTGTTACATTCGAAAGATCCCGGCAGCCTAGTAAAACACCCCGAATGATTACAGCAAACGACATTACTTACCCGGTCTATTAGAAAACGCTGCAAATTGTTCCACAATGGTTCATTATTCTTAAGAGCAAGAGTGTAGGGAAGACAGTGAGCGTCCAGGACTCCAATAGAATATTTAGTGGAAAATAGGGACATAGTCAGTATGCCATTAACGGCGTAAACGGCGTTCGGCGACATTTTGGTTTTTGATTTACTATTCCTTGAGTAAATCAATTTACGTTTTAATCTGATCATCTTGAATCGCACACTGTCAAATTTTGGGGCATAGCGGAGAGATTGAGAGATCGCGACCCTTAGCATGAAAACATAGTTTGAATAATGGAATGGATTCAATAGTTGGAATAGTACACCATAATGAAGAACAAACATCACAACCCCAAGGAGGATTTTTGGCGCCAAAACCCAAAAGATGTTCTCAAAGATTCTCAATACTGTAGAAGTTCAATTCTCAACACCATAGAAATTTGATTCTCATTAACACAGAAACTATAAGAATCTGACGAGCGGAGGCATATGCCGACATGGTAAGACACTGGCCCAAGGTGCACACACTTTGACCATGCATTACCGTGGCATGACCCATTGCGTTGTCGTAGACCTACGCAACTACAGGCTTTGTACCTTTTTTGGAAGCCAAGTAACACCCATCTATATTGCTTTGTCCATCAGATGTATTTATTGGATCGCTTTGGCCTTAAGGGCCTGCTGGGCTTAAGGCCCAGCATTCAAAGACCAGCTCTTCAAAGACACCAAACTCACCTCGTTTTGCTGATCATACTCAGCAGTGTCGGAAGCTGATCTCCCAAGATTTCGCGCACCCGGCACAACACGCACAACAATAACGTCAACACTCGAAACTAACCACTCGTACACCAACTGACCTGGAAGATTGAGCGTTCCTTTCAGAAGTCTTGTTGATACTGGCGCGACGGGGATCGCCGACCAGCGAGTATCCCCTCTCTCCCAGCTGGTTACTGCCCTGCAACAGAGTTCAACAACATCAGGACCTTTCTGTTTCATAATAATTCTTGCGCATCCTTTCCCTTATACACGCGAATGTAATCAATGATTTGTTCTTTTATGCCTCAGTCGCGTGGAACGATACGAACGTGCTTATTCAACTCAAGGAAATTAGTAGAGTTTGTTCGTGGTGGTAAAGTCAGAGTTTCTCATTCACTGTAATACTCCAAACACCAAGACGTACCTGGCGAATGAATTAATGAAAGTTTCGAACATCAAATTGCCGAACTCTGGCCATCAATTCCATTTCAGGATTTTAAATGTGCTCGGAGGAGTACAATGACTTTTTAATTCTCCAGTTCCCAATGCATCCTCGAGAATGCAGCCATTTCCAGGCCTGCGTAAATTCATGAAATGACTTCGGGCGCTCCCTCTGCATCCTTATAGCCTCTCAACTATGTAGTGTAAACAGGAAAAAATATAGACACCCATAACCGGACTTTTAGGGGTTCTAATCAGCTCCCAAACAAAAGTGTCTCTGTGTTATTCACGTGTCAGCGCGTCTGCTCTCGTTTTTAGACGAATATGGAGAAGACACGGTATGTACTCCGATTTTTCTTGTGTTTTTCTTTTTTCATCATTGTGATTAAGTGTTTGATATAAATCTGGCGGGAAAAAAATGAAAGTTGTAGGAGCTGTGGCCATCTGAATTTGGATGTGCACCTGTAAATGCATTAGGCAGGACGACCTGCATCTTCCCGCCTGCTGAAGTCAAACTTGTCGTCCTCACGTTGAATTTCATGTTGTGTTTCTTGTTACTACGCAATTATTCTTTGTCAAAAATTTCAAAGAAAAATTAGTAGTTTTTTTTTCAGAGAAAAGTGATCTCTAGAGCAAACGTGATCCAAAGCAAAAGTAATCCATGAAATGACGGAAGAGGGGATATGATACTCCCGAAGGTGCATGTTGTGCCATAAAACCTCCAGACTTATGTGAAACGATTGTGGGGTGGGGGCTTCTGTTGATTGCCGTTATGAATTCTATCCCAAACAACTGAATTATTTTCTTTCATGTAGCTAAGGATTTTCTCGCGCTTCCTGGAAATGAATATGATTTTTAGAACGAATGATTTTAATGTATGCAGCTAATCCCAATGCACCCTGCAGGTTTGGATCTGTAGTCATTAAATAAATGACCCGAAAATTCTTTTGAAATCTTTTGAGTCATTGAGGTCTCAAATGGCCGGGAGGGTTGAGACAAAGTTGAGCATTTTTAACAATAAATTCCTAATTCACCGTACGCATTTAGATTGAGGGGCAATGGTTTTTCTGAAGTATACAACATCACTATAGTAAATCATTTTCCTTTTCGAGGATTTTGTCCTTAGTATGCAAAAACCACTGTGAGCCTCGTTTCCGAGAACGGATTTGTTGGCGCCACTGTCTTTCAGTCCAAAAAATACTTTTCTGGGGGAATTAGGCTTTCTTGGCTCTTGATTTTAATACTCGGTTAATTAGCCGGCTTCCTTGTTTTCAGAAGGGGATTTCGGGTTTTCTACCTCCCCTCAATATCACCAAAAACGACTTCTCCCTTCGATCGTACGGAATTTTCGTCACGTTTCTCGAAGATAATACCTCAAAAATGCACGAATACTAATGATAGTTACAGCTAATTGGCAAAGCCAAGGGGACCTACTGATTGGTAATCTCCAAATATTTGGAATTGCCAATCACTAGGTCCCCAATAGAGCTAAGGAAAAAAGTATACACACTACGACAATATCTTTCTTACATAGTACATAAATTAGTCATTGGATTATTCACTTTTTAATCCGCCATTTGTAACCCTCTACATCTTAATCGGTCTCCCGAACGGATTTCTGTTCGGCTGCTTCAAGATTCACAATTAATATTCTCCAATGCGTAGTTCCTGGTTATTATAATACCGGCATGCCTCAATACGACGGTGCAGAAGAACAACGTGAAAGTGAGATAGGCGATGAATTGCGGAAGAGGCAGAATTACTAGTTGGAGGAGCAGTCCGGTGAAAAACGCTAGTGTCAAAGCGTTCCAGGGATATTTTGATAAGTTTTGAGGAAAAACGACCTCAGTTTTTTTGAGAGCGGCTTCGAAAAACCAAACGAGACCACACTGGAATCAATGAAATACTAGAGACAAATCATTTACAATTAAACACCTTGGTGAGTTTTGGAACAGAGTGCTCACAACTTACCTCTTGAGACATGTTCCCTAACTACAAAACCGTTCAAAATCGTAGAGAAAACTATAATTTTTCTTCTAAATGTTTACCTCAGGTCTCCATGGCAATTTTAGGTAGTGACGCAAAAGAATCATTAGAATTAGGGACAATGTGGGGTTGATGGTAACATTGCCAACAGTACTGGTTAATTCGGCCCTTTTCTTTAGGAGGTTCACTCGAACCTTCTTTCACATGGATGGGTTGACTAACCCGCACTACAGTACGGTGCTGCTGGGAGGGTTTCCTCCGATCTCCCTATCAGGCCAGTTTATTATGTGGGGGCAAGACATTTACCTATTTATTCATTATTATTTTATCCTTGGTTTATACATTTGATCAATATTTTTTGTTCATTTGTTGGACATTTAAAACTGAATACATTCTTTGTTAGAACTAAAATGATGAAAATCGAATTAGAATGCGAAAAACGTTTGTGCAAAATCAAGGTCCGAACTAAAAAAAAAAAAAAAAAAAAACTTTCCGGGACTTTAGGGATAGTGCAGCTGCGGTTCAAAATCGAACAATTTCCGACTTTCGACATTTCCGAGCCTTGAAAGTAAAAATCACGAAAGGAATTTTTAAAGAATCAGAAAGCCTGCTAAAGAAAACTCATTGAAGTATACACAAAGGCGAGCACCTTTGGTTGATTACGTATTTTCATACAGAAAGTCGACCTCTTCAATTTGCACCAAACATTTTTTCTAGGCGTCTCAAGCTGTCTAGGTCAAAACATTATGTCCGCCCGCCGTCCACTGCATGCGACCATGCCATTATCGGTAGCAGAAAAGTTTCTAAAAATCTGAAATTTTGGTCTAGTACCAATTTCCGGCTGTAAGTGGTCCTCGAAACTTTTCAGCCCGATCGGACCAAATTTAGGGGAGGTAAGGCTTAAAATTACTATTCCAAATAATAATTGATTATCGAGATTTTCAGCGATCGAGGCGGGAACGATTATCGCAAGGTTATTGATCTAAACGGGTATCTATCTAGCCAATTCAAGTGCGGGTTTTCGATATTTCCGATATTCTAGTATGAATGAAATCACCTTCACCAGTTAAGCTCATTCACGCTTAACAGGGCTTCCTTTACATACTGGTTGCTACACTCCTATGAATTTAGCTATGATACCAGAACCATTTTGAGGAGATCCCTACATGAAACACATTTTGAATCTCTCAACACTCGTTCTTCTTCATCAAACAGAGGTTCTAAAATGGACCGAATGAGTACAGCAGCGGAACAGGTGAGCCAATGGGCAGAGAGGCAAGACGTAGAAATTGTAGATAATATTTTTTTAAGGCAAGCCACCCAGATGCGGGTGGTTGCCAATCTTTGGGAAATTCAACTGTTATTAGGCATTCCGTAAAGGGTATACTTTTGCTTGGAGCACACAGCTGACTATTACTGACTGTCCACGCCAAGTCCTAGAGACTAGAGAGTTTCCTTGTCCACTTCGGAAACAAGTCGATACTTCAAGTTCTCAAAAGGGACCGAGTGCTCTGACAGATGTCACAGTGTCACTGAAATCCGTCAAATCGAAAGAACATATCAACCCAAACGATCTTTCAAACCCTTATTTTCTCAATTGAGGTCACAAGACGGGAGTCTCCACCAAAATAGCAACCGTAGTATTTGATTCCTTCTTACGCCATTACACTAACTAATCTCACGTTCTGTTCAAGGTTCACGAGCGAGCTCAGCCATACATGAAAATCATGACTCGAAGGTGTAAAGACATTTTCCCCAAGCAGCTTAGAACGTATCCATGGAACGTTTTATCAGGAGCCTTCTTCAGCGGGTTTCTCATTCACCTCATAGTCCATCCAATCCCTCAGTTCATCGCTTATGTCACTTTCACGATGCTCTTCTCAATAATCGTTCTGAAATACTGCGGTGTCATTGCCACTAGAAATCGCATTTTACGAATGGCTGAAAGGAGAGGTGATATCAGACCGTGGTAATGTTTAGGGGAAATACTTCAGGGGATATGACAAGCACTCTCCCAGATAAGCAAGGACTCGACGACACCAATAAATTGATTCTCGCGGGGTATGGGTTACCCGATGTAACAGTTATACTAACTCTGTAAAATTCGGAGGTTGGCTGTTTTCAGTACTGACTACCGCCAGTAAATAAGTAACGTCAATAGTTGCGCAAAGGTTAGAACAATAAAATTGCTTCACTGGGTATCAATTTCCAAATGAGGCAATAAAAAATGTAGGTAGCTAATTAAAGTTGGATCCCAACTTTGTCTCGTTTCCTTGATAATAAATAAATTAGGTAAATAATTTACCTTGACAGATTCATTATTGATTTGGCCATGACCATGTACTAAATATCTTAGCTATTGGCAAAAAAAATGTCCACAAGTAACAATCGATTATCCAAACGAAGCAAATGGTTCTGTGATTGCTTGTAGGTGGCAAACAGAAATTGAACTATCAACGTTCTATATACGTGGGATTGGAGGCGGGTCAACCATATGGGTTCACGAGACAAAAGGTCATTCGGTTATCCGATGGATGGGTTTCTTCAGAATATCTCCAACCGTTGTTGAACGACTCAATAGTTGAACAAAATTCCAGGTTAAGAGATGATTAACCAACGATGAACTTTTTGTTATGGAATCGAGATGGGTCTAGTTATTAAATAAACATACTCAATGATATTTCGCGTTGGACTGAGTGGAATAACCGATTATTGTTTATTAGGTACACGTTTCAAATTTTAGTTGTTTTACCGCAATTTTGATTTTCTGATCTCCGCATTTACTGCAGATTGATTCGACGTTGTCAAACTAGCGAAATTCGGCAAGGAAGTAGAGCGAGTAAAAGCGATGATCTCATCCACTTACAGTAAGTAAGAGGAGAAAGACCATTTCCACAAAGTAAGAGTTTACTATGCACGAGAAAAACGAAGGTTTTCAAATGTGAGTATTGGTGGAAGGGAAAACGTGTATTGTGGAACAGGACTGAATATGATCACCCCAGCGGTCCCTCTTCTATTCAGTACGAGTGGTTTTCCATGTTTGGAGGAAGAAAAAACAGAGACTGTTGTGCTATATGAGGAGCACGTGGGAATCAGGTCAACCGCGGTGGGTTCCCGCTATGTAGTAGGAATTGAATTAGAATCCGTTTAATATTACTTTTGTGGATCGAATTCTCAAGCACTGCCTGGTGTTATTGAAAAATGAATAACGCGTCGAATTAGCCAAGCAACAGCAGAACTGAATGGCTGGATGCGTTCACCAGACGGAAATTTTTGTTTTGAATTGGAGCCAAAATCTTGAAACTCGAAATTTCAAAGTTTCGAGAAATTTTGAATAACTGTCCTTTGGCAAAACAATACAAGGTATTTACAAGTAGTGCATACGCCCGTGTGGGGAGACAATGATGTTCAGCTTCACCTTAGCCATGAGGCTCATGAAAGAGAACCAGAAAATGCAAAAAGGTAAATAAAATTAGCTAACAGACGATACATTCCGTGAGGAGTAGGATACGGCCATTTGGGGAGAAATTGATTTGCAGCATCGTTATACGGTAGGATAAAATTCAGTTTGGTTTAAGATCAATGCTAGTAGCTCGATTGGGCTCGGGGAACAGCAAATGAAAAAATGAAAAAATGCCCAAAAAATATAATTTATCACGTGGGTTGGTTATTCCTTGAACCAGAAGCATGGAGGCCCATTCCAATCGACTCAGGGACCTACATTTAATGGGAAATGATACCCCTCACCCCTAGGTACCAGATATATCGAAAACCCAATATCTCTTCCGGTGGGCGTCGATCGCTACAAGACCCTTCTCATTGGATTTAGCTATTTAAATCAGGTCAAAAATAATACCCAACGCCTTAACCGCAAAAAATCCTTTTTTTTTTTCGTAAAATTGTTGACCCTTAACCCCCCAAATTTGGTCCAAATCGGATAGATTGACTTTTTGCATGAAACACAGGTTGATTATTCAAGGAGTGACCTACCAAGTGGTCCAAAAAAGTGGATACGTGCTGCTAGAGGATAAATTCGTTTTAGGGGACATGCAAAAACGTGTATTGACGGGGTGAATCAGCGCGGCTCACCTTCCGTTGGGTGACCTGTCTGAGGCGGGTCGCGGTGCGGGTGAGGCTGAGGACTTCGGCGAGGCGGGCGCGGGCGGATTTGGCTGCTTTGGACTCCGCTTGGGGTGGAGGGCCGCCGCGGTGAACGAGGTGAGCGATGTCGGGGGTGTAGGCGGGGTCCAGCAGGCGGCGGGTGCTGCTCCTGTTATATCCCCGCACCTCCTCCCCTACCTTCATACCTACCTGTCACAACAAGAAACCGAGACTGCGATAATGTATCAAGTGGCTCAGTTCCAAATTTTGATCACAATTTTTGTATTACACTCAAATAAAATTTTCACCTTGCGCCGAAACTAGAATAAGATCCAAATGCAACATTTTGGAACGCGTTCTCTCTGTTCTCGCAACACATAGATCTCCTGACCGTGTTGGGAATTTTCGACTTTCCAATTTCTCTCTCCCTAGTACGATTTAACCTTATGAAGGCTAAATTCAAATCTCCAAGCAGTCAAGATACGATACCACAGGGGATACAATAGAGTTCAAAACGTGTTTTTCAGCATTGACAGTTGTTGTTCATGTGTTGCTCGTAGCCCGTAATTATGATTTTGGACATGTATAGAACACAAACTCTTCCTCTGCAAATATTTTACCCGTGATGATATCTCAATAAGTTGGGTGAAGACAGGACTGTAATAATGAATTCCCAATGGATACAATACGACTCTTGTATGTACGGAAACGTAGTCGAATGTACCCCAAAAGAGACAACACAACATTGCAGTGATGGATCTCATCACATCTCAGTCATGCGTCACGTCACGTTAATTTCTGTGTTCCTATTTGTTTTAATTTTGAAATTTCGGCTGAAAAAATGTCCGAAAGGAAGGAGTTCTTGCTGTGTACGTCCTCACAATCATTTCTGTCAATGAACATTGACAGACGTTTTGAACTCCTAATCTCATATCCCCCTATCTAAGATGTTTCTACTTATACGAAGAACCTATCGATTCAACCAATGACCGCGCACCACTTTTACTATGAATGGGTATCGATGAGCCCATTAATGTTTCAAGAAACATCTATGTATCGAAATATTTTGTCCTCCTGTATCATCCGCTTTCAACTCCCTATGATTTACCCAAGGAGTCTAATATTGGTGTCGTCGTGGAGACCGTCCAAGTACAGGAATCTGTATTCGGCAGGAACGGACTAACAAGAATTTTCCCATTTTATTTAAAATTTATAACTGAAATGGATGTTCAAGAAATAGGTAAAGGTTTGACGAGGGAAGACGGATTGCTTCTGACTAAAAAGGTAAATTAGAGGGAAAATTTTATAAAGACGCCTTCATGGTAATCTAAAAGCAGCAAGGGTTGATCAAACTTGAATACATCAGAATTTCCATTTTTTACAGGTGCTGGAGACTATGGAAGAGGCCGTTGAAAAGAAAATTGAAGAATTCGATTCGATGGGCGATTTAGAATTGACGCGACTAAGGGAAGATCGGATCAACTCGATGAAAAAGGAAGTTACAAAAAGGAATGAACTTATTACCAAAGGTCACGGCACCTACAAAAACGTCGAAGAAAAAAATTTCTTCAAAGTTTGCTCCGAGTCAGAAAAGGTGATTGCACATTTTTATACCGGAAACTCTCCAATGTGCGACGTCTTTCACATGCATTTGAAGGAATTGGCCAAGAAGCACATCGAGTCAAGGTGAGTGTTTAAATGGACTGCTCTAATAATGCATGACTACATCTTCACCTAGCAAGTTGGTAGTTGCCGGCAATATCGGCTTCCACCTCACACAGGCGATGCGAGGGGTTTGGGAGATAGGGGGTGATTGAGAACGGTCCCTAAGGAACACGGTAGATTAGCAAGAGCACGAACCGAGCCAACTTTTGTCGAAGTTAATGAGTAGTAGGAACTTAATCTGGGTGCTCATTAGATTCACGAGAACCCCTTAGTGAATTATTCCGTCGTAATGAATACCGTCTGCTCTGTTCGAGCCAAAAGAGGCTATTTACTAGAAGTGTTTTGCCATGGAAGAAACATTATCTTCTTTTATTCAGGTTCGTAAGCATCAACGCAGAAAAAAGTCCGTTTCTCGTGGATAAGCTCAACGTGAGGTTATTTCCGACGGTAATAGTCATCATTGACGGCGTTGCAAGAGACAGGTTGGCAGGCCCTCTTAATTTTGACGACCTTGATTTTTCTAGAGAAGCTCTTGAATGGAGGCTGTCCGTTAAAGGAGGTTAGTTGTAAAGTACCTAGATATAAAATCAGTTCCCAATGTTATGTCTTAAAATAGAACGATGGGAATGAAATAATTTTAAAATTTATTGGCAAAGCAAAATTTGAGTCGCCCTTATTTCCTTACTTCAGGGATTTTCTATGAAGGTGAATATGACCCAATGAGAAGCATAAAGGAACGAAGAACTCAATTAAGAAAAATATACCACAAAAGAACTATAAGAGAAACGGATGACACAAACAGTGATGACTCGTTATGATAACAAATCGCTGAATTTTTGTGTTTAAAAAGTTAATTTATTGGTGTGTGCGATATAAGCTTATCATTACGCGGATTAAACAGTATTACACCTCATTTTGACAACTTCCAGGCGGTATGATGAAGTCCATCGAAGTTATTAGCAGGTCAGGGGAAGATGTTGGGAATTTTGAAATGGACGACAGTAAATTATTATAGGCTATAATACGTGGTTTGATCTAGCCCGATCGGCAAATGATGTAAGGCTCTCAACTAATGGATAAGATCTACGTGTTGGTTCAATCGAGGTAGTTCAATATTACATTACTGATAGTCAATCGAAGCGCGTTATGAATTAAGATGAATAACGATCCGAACATCACTACACCATCCTGACGAATTCAGCGAGGCTATTAATCCCACTTCCCACGAGACAACGGGTGTTCCTGGTAGGTAAATTAGCTTTGGTAATCAGGAGAGGTTTGGAGGAAGAGAATCCTCAAACAATCGTAACAAAGGCTTAGAGGAAGATCGGTTTATCATTTCACGTAGTACAAGAACATCTGCAAATACAATTAAGCCAAGCGCAAATACACAAGCACTGTGTGTAGGAAGAGGGAGAGAATATATCTCTGAACAATGGAAACTACCCTTATCCTACTATGTATTATTCTAAAAAATGTTAATGAGCAGCACCAGAAAGTCAGTTTTTATTTTTTTAACTTGAATAATTCGTTGAACATTGTTGAAAACTGAAAATGAAAAACACTGACGTAGTTTGCTTATGTAGGTTACTAATTTAAATTGGTAATTGTTTGAGCTCTTCAGGTATGTACTCTCAACTGCAAGAAGAAAGAAAAACTAACCCTTCTTATCTAAATAGGACTAATTGTATTCGCGTTTTGGCCCCTAACTATCTTCACTTAATGAGTCTTGCAACACCAAACTGTAGGGTTCGAGCACTAACCCTTCGGCGTTTCGCGGGCATTGTGCTCGGTGGGAGCGGATGATTCAAGCTCGACCGGCCATGCCAGGACAAAGGGTTTCTCTGGTAGAGGTCGCTGACTGATGGGCTGATGAAGTTAACAAGGAACAACAAGGATGGCCCAGACCGTTGATTTCTAAATGAACGCACACCACAGAAACCCGTTCAGAATGGAAGGGTGAAAAGTTTCAGGGCAACTAAAGCAACACTGCACCCAGACTGACTACAAGTCCCAAACTGGTCTTCAGTGTGATGAATCTCGCCACAAGGCTCAACAGACACGTAGCTCAATACACAGCTGGATAGCTCTATTCCAAATGTAAACCACGTGGAGTTTTTCCAAGACATTTCAAATTTGCGTTTACATACCACATCTACCTTGACAATTTACATTCGGGTAGAGAAAAAGGAAAGCGAGCTTTCGTGGTCATGAATATTCAACGATCAATTCCAGGTTATCGCGATCGACCGCAACGTCGAATATGGATTGTCAATCGTATGAATATCAACGAGCCCCTCGGGATAGACGATGGTCATTCTCATAACTAGTTAGATGATATACGCATGCTGATGCTGAAACCCGACGATGCTGTCCGAAAGCTGAGCGTATCAATTTATGAACGCCAGCGAATAATAGGTACAAGTGGGTGAGATCATGATCCTCTTATTGTCAAGAGGGGTGTCATGGGGGATTTTCACAGTCAATCCATTTCGACTGACTCCATTCAAGCTTTTCATTTTAATTAAAAAATAATCAATCGAGCTAGATTTGACCCACCCTCCCATCGGTATGTTACCAAGTGGAAATAGGCAAACCATCTAAAAAATTCAAAATAAATAAATATTCAAATGCGGAACACGGGTAAGTCAATGCATCATTTTCTAGGCTAGTGTTCCTTCCAGCAACCCCCTCTCACTACAATAATGCGTAACAATTTTGTTAAGTTCACAACTTGAAGCCACCAAACTAAAGGAATGACGTGCCATTTGCAGTTCCTTGACGAAAACGTATGCCATTTTAATCAACAATTCTGTCTTAAAAGCAATTATCAAATGTTAATCAAGTTTTAGAATTCGAAAAAAAAAATTATAAAGAAAATGTTCATCATTTCAGGCATGAGCCGAAGGAGCGACTATAGTGGCGTGGGGCTTGAGCGAAAAATAAGGGACAGATTCCATTCCATCCTCTAACCTCATGTAATCAAATATTTCAGAAATTTCAATAAGTAATGTAATCTTCTCGACGGTGGGTAGGGGACGTTAACTCTCTCGGGTAATGAGACCAAAAATGTAAACAAGTAATGTAAATTCGCCGGAAGATTTACTTTCGACGGATAAAAAAAAATTACTGCACCGAGTTACGACGAGCTGCAAACTCAATTATTCAAAGTTGGCGGCTCAATTATTGAATATGTTTAAAGGAGGATGTAGATGACGTAGCTGTTATGGAGGTTCGATTATAAAGATCAATTGGATTTAGGGGTGCGTTGAGGCGATCCAATTTCACGCAAACTTTATTGAAGAAAAATAACCCACATCAAATAAACTTCGTAGGTATCACCTTGTTTTTCAAACAAAAAATAACGTTCTTCACTCGTTGAAAAATTACGTGTTTGTAATTGAATTTAGTACTACTCGGTACATTAATCAAGTAGTAACGCGACTGAATCGATATGAGCAAAATTATTGTTATATATATAACTATAAATAACTCGCATTTCTTGCCACGTGGAAATTCAAATTTTCAGCCAGCTACCCGGTAGAACGCATCCAGTTTCATTATATTGCGCAACGAATCGTAAAAATTACACCTTAGTTCCTCCATATTTATCCGTCAGGCTCCAAGTGGTCTGAATTTCTGTTAATGTTCGGGATGGAAATATTCAAATGTATTGACGGTACTTCATTTTACTTCTAGTAGTGCACATACCCCTTCCCCTTCAACGCTCTTCCTTCCCACCTTAAATGAAAACTTCTACAATGAACGGGGCTCGACGTTTTAATTATCCAACCAAGAGAGCTAAGAACGAAATTTCGGCTTCAGCCAATTGAGCTTCCAGAATGGCTCTGGTCGAAAGAATGAAAGGAATGAAAAGGAGAAGTGGCTCAAAGTTTGGTCGGCTGGTGTGGTTTTGTCAGCTCTAGAAAAAAACATGTTCCAGATGAACAACAAAGTACCAGAAGGAAGGAGGAAAAGGAGGATTTTTCATTTACCGAGTTCACCGACAAGTTTTATCCGATCAATGAAAAAAAAAAAAAACCCCATTCTCTGACCAAAGTTCTACAGGGTAACTATCCAAATGAAATTTCGAAACGTATCAGAGACGGCTTACTGTGGGCGATTTTCTAGGACATGCTCTAGAATGAAGTGGTTTAATTTGTACGGCGACGGAGGGTGGAAAGAGGCCAGTTTAACTCCAGCTTTGGCAGATTGCCTTTTTCCCCAGTTTCGGGAACGAGATTCTTTCTTAGGAAATCCCTAATCCGTTTCAGCGATTCCGCTAGATGGGATTGAGGAGATTTTTTTCATTCAAATACCATAGCAAAGTATACCAGGCAAGCTCATTTCGGAAGAATTAGGGTACAACGAAGATCTTAGATAAATAGGTGGGATGTGAATTAGAGCAGCCAAATATGACGATGTGAAAAGAGTAAAGCAAGAGAATTCCATCTACTTGTCATCTTTATGGAAGTAGAAGAAGAAGATGATGATGATCAAAATAGAATTGTTCATTATCAAAGCAGAAGAGTAAATTCACAAATTGAAAATCAAAATAAACGGCATGGTTGTTGTTTAGTCTGTCTGTCGGAGGTACAGGTTTCAATTTTGAGCATCTTAATACAATTCATGTTTTTAAACGAGGCAGCAAAAATTCGTAATTAAATTCTCTAGGCCTACGAGGTTCGATAACAAAAAGTCAACAGACAAAATTCGGCTATCAGAGCCCATATAGGACCATTTTGGAAGCCATTTAGGCTTATTTCCAATGTTTAACCTGTGATTGCAGTATTTTAGAATTTTGTTTTTATGATTATAAATGTATGCATCGATTGTTCCCAAGTGAGAAACACCCAGTATAGTAATGTTAGCTCCAGGATCTTCATCAGGACTTGAAACGAAGTTGTAACGACGGTAAAGAAGGCTTTCGCCTTGTTTTTGGCATATTCGGACTTACATGGACAATTTTACATAATTTGCTACCACGCTCAATAAGAAAAGCCAAATATTTTATAAAGCCCGTAAAACACTACGCTAACTTCACCCCGCTCGCTGAAATTGTACTTCCTCCGGGCAATCCACTTGGATAGCCATAGGGCACTAGATCAAACGCTGTCCGCAAATAATTACAACAACAGGTTGCCTGAAGGTGGTTCCTTCGCAATCTCGTATGAACAAGGACCATAATCCTCGGAGGTTGTAGCCAGTTTTGTGAAGGGAAGATTAGTTACAAGGGTTGGGTAGACTATCGTCCTCTTTGAATAACACTCCTTTTTGGAAGACCTGTTTCAACCGCAACATTGCTCATCTAATGTCGACCCTGTAAGCCATACCCTGCCCTTCCGAGACTTAAAATGAGGAAAACTTAATGAAAGCCCTCAAGCATAGTGGAATTTCGAAAAGCAGTGAGTTCGAAACTCGAAGTATTTCGTATTATCTCATGAGGTAAAGTGCGACCAAATGTTCCAAAGGAAGCAGTTCTGACGCGGAGTGGATTCTGTCATAAGAACTTTTATAAAATCCCTCCACCAGTGTGAGTGTGAGATATCGCCTTCGCGCGGGAACTTGAGAATTTTCGTACCTGAATAATTCCTCTCCGAACAGTGTCCAATCGACTTTCGGCTCTAGCTTGCTTTCATGCCAGACGCCAACACCAAAATTAGACAGCCACGTTCCATAATGTCTAGATCAAAACGCTGTAAATTCATCACAGAGGTTGGTTATTCTTTGTACCAGGAGCATTAGGAAAATTGGTGAGTGTGGAGTGTCCCAGTCTCCTTCCAATCGATTCAGCGTCCAACATTTAGTGGAAAATGATTCCCGGCACGCCTAGGTACCCAGATAACCCATCCCAGTGGGTTCATCATTGTTAGAAGGATGCAGTGGACACTACAGAAGTGTTGAGTATTGAGTATCTACCACCTGACTGACCATCTGTAATTTCATGGACGAACACTTTGGGAACATCGAATAAAAACACCTATTATAGATTCATTGGATTCAGCGTCCAAAATTTAGTGGAAAATAATACCCCACTCGCCTGGATCGCCCAAAATCTCGAAAATCCATTTTTCAAAAAACACATTTTGACCCCTACCCCGCCCAAATTTGGTCCGATCGGGCTAAAAAGTTTCGAGGACCGATCTAGGCCGGGAACAGACCCCTGACCCAAGTTCAGATTTTTAGAAAATTGTCTACTACCGAAAACGGCGCAAACGGCGGACGGCGTACAACGTACCGGTCAGCACAAGTTACCGAATATTTCATTCACTATCAAAACGTGGTATTCCGTATTCTCCGTTTGTGATCTAATAGTTTTAGCCGTAGTTGCTGTGACGCCAACTAGTTCCCGATCGAGTCACCGGATTCTTTGCCTACCCTGACAGCTATTAAGGGTCATAATATGACATATTATGTTTTCCTTTCGTTGTTTCGTGATAATACTTATGTGCTTCCTCGTACGGGACTGGGCTATAAGACGAGATAATATAACGCGTACTCTGCTTGCCAAGTACAAAAGAAAGAAGAAATTCGTCTGAAAATCCATACGCTTGATTTAAAAAACAATAAACTAATGCAGAATAATTTGCAGCGTTTTCTCCTCGTGTAGGCTTCGAATTGTGTGATGACCAACAAATGAACATATCTGGCCCCACGACGCGTCGTCTCGGTGAAATTGGGGGAAAATGATGATACGTATGTAAAAGTCAACGGATCATAAAAATTAATTTTTTCCTCGTGTAGAGCGTTCCACGACAACATGGTCATTACAGACATCCTCCTAGCCATTCCAATCTAAGCAAAACTATCGTAGACTTACGACAGCAGCGGTTTCCAATCTCGCGAAATACTAAATCTACCTTCAGAGGTTGAAGATATAAGATGAGGTGAAAAAAATGACTTCAGGTTATCGAAACGGTAGCAAGCCGAGAGGTTGATTTTTCCACCAGGAGGATAATAGTATTAGGAGCTTGATTACCCATCGACGATCGGGAAGCAGGGAAGTAGGGATCAATTGACTCATCAATCCTATCGGAGCCTAATCAACTTGACGAAGACCTCTGCAAATGTGCTGTTGCTGCATAACGTGAAGTTCGAAGCGAGTAAATCTCGATCGCCGAGAAATGGCTCTCCCCTTCATCACTCGCCGGTATCGAGGGAAACGCGGGAATCAAAATGCGGTCTAAGCGATCTTCATGAAAAGCCGGCCCTAGGCAAAATTTTGTTTGTTCAACGTAGGAATGAATTGAGTGTGTGGGAGGCCTAAGGGAAATTCAATTTCAATCGGTATGATTATTCCGAACCTCGCTGGCTCCAAAATCCATTAGAGAAGATATTGTGAGAGACGCTTCCGTTCAAATGAACCACTTATTCGACAAATTTTTTCGTAGGGACATGATGTGAATTGAAAGCAGTTTAGATACTGTACGTGGTGTAGAGACGTCAAATTCTGTCAGCATAAATTTAATATAGTCACTGGAGGGCAGTAAAGGATGTATTTTCGAACAAAGATGGAAGTAGTAGAGTAGCGATTTGAGTTCGGTCCTAGCGATATGGGCTATTTTGAAGTAAGTAATATGGTACTTTTCCGTTAACCCCCTCCACTTTCCATTGTGAATGGCTCTCGCCCGCTGTACGTCATTAGGCATTGGGAAATTATTCTCTCACACTCGGATAACAGGTTTAGGTTAACGGAAGTTTACCAGTAATATTTCTGGCTTTGGTGATAATGGCAGTCCATGTACCCACCCTTGATGAATAAAATAGTTTGTATAAATCACAACTCCACTTAATTAATCGAAAGCAATAAAAATTCCCAGTAGGTACCTATATACTTCTATGATTCTGGGTTATTCCATGTAACTGACTTAATTCTAAGTCCATGAAGTAGATCACCACTAAAACGTACTTCCCGGAGCGTTGGTTTATTCACGTCTGAATGATTCCACCCGAGTCATTAGGGGCTCTCGTTTTCCGTTTCTCGTGCGAAAGCTCGTAAGGCTCAAGGTAGGAAATGTTGAGATGAGCGGTAAATGTTCCTCGACAGGCAAATAGATCACGTCGGGAAGGGCGTTTACCGGGTTGGAAAAGGGAATGGCCGGAATGTACGGCTGTCTCACGAAACACGCGCAGATCCGAGGTTTATCGACAACATCGTGGAATGAATCGCTGATATACCTATCCAATCAGAATCATATGGCCGCACTTGGGTGAACTTTTAACGCTTTACGGTTACAACCTTATTTCCCCCCTCTGATATCGATACGATTATTTTTTCTGACGAAAAAAAAAGAAAATGTTTTTGAGGTGTAGATGCCTTGACATTTACCTCACACAGATACCACCAGAACAAACCGTATTTTGGGTCTCTTCAGCAGTGAAAAACTAAAGCAAGAATGCAGACAAAACACTGCTTAGTTCACGATCATAGTAGCAACGTTGGTTCAAATTCAACACTAATGACACGAAACCGGAGTCGACCGGTGTCAGTTTTCTCTTGTTAAAATCCACGTCACTAAAGTACACCATTGTGGAAAGGAATGGATGATTCGTACAGCGAAATTGAAAAAAATATCATGCGTTATTTTACTTTGAGCAAAAGCATGTTTTCATTCCATCCTCTGAACTTACAAAACCCGAGGAAATCTATAAAGCCGCATCACAGCACCCTGTTTTTATTCCAAACCGATCCTCTTAACCATCACGAGGTTCTTTATAAGAAAAAAATTCTTCGGTAGCGCTCTTTCACTGTTACTCACTCCCTCTATCTCTCTCTTGAAATCAAATATCAACTCTTGTTTGCGCTTGGAGCTTTTTCAATGAATCTTCAGAACGTTTCTACTGTTGGTTCGATGAATTCTTCATGATTGTGAGAGTTGGTCTTCTCCTCCTGTTTGTCTGTTCGGTAAGTTCGTAGTTTGACGCGTAATTCACTTCCGAGTTCCATGATGTACTTCTTGTTAATTGAAGGATGGTAAGGGAAAAACATCAAATGGCGATACGATGGTGGAGCGAAGAGGTTTGACAGAATTGTGGCCAAATAAAGAGCTACAGGTACATCCTTGCAGTAGGAATACCTTCAAATAAAATGTCGCTTGAAATGATAATTTTTGAAATGAAGGATTTTCCCAGCTTTCTGCAGCCACGGGGCATTTCCGTATCCTCATCTGCACAAGTAACATAACCTCTCCAAATCTGCACTGCGACTGTGGGCGCAAGTTGAGTAGGTCGTTCTTTTCTCAATTTTCCTTGCTTTTGCTTTCAAATTGATTCAAAATTATTGGACTTTTTTTTATTATCGGAATTGCATGCGTAGGCTTAGCGAAATCGTAATGCGTTCGCTAAACCAGAGTCAGAATCCATGTACTACAGTGTACATGTTGCGCTTGAATTGCGATTGATTAGCAATGACGTTGAAATGGTTCCAACGAGGGTGTTGTAGAGCTATTTATTGCTTAGCAGACCATTAGGCTCAGTCCATTAAGATCGCTCGTTGGCCAGCACTTGGGATACTCGCCGCCACCGACGTGACCCGCAGCTGACACAACCATTCAAAGCTCTCAACCTCGTTCCTGCTCTTAGGACAATTAGCCGGAGAATGTCCGAGGGACTAACTTGTAACTAACCTGTCGCTAAATAATACAGTTGCAATCAATCGGCGAAACATTCCATGAGAGGTCTAGCGATCTGAATCAATTTATTAATAATACGCTGTGCTTAGCATCTCTTGATTACAAGTTACGAGTACTACCGACATCGTGCTTCAATATTACCACCTGAGATCACACGCTAAGAGCCTACATTTATGAAGATGGTTGTTTCCGTTTAAACTGTTCTCATTAAAAATTATCAGCTTTTACCCTTTCTTGCTATAATATATAAATACATCAGATACTGTTTTGTGGTCTTGTAGGTTCTACTGAGCTATGTGTAAGGTGTGATTGTAAAACGATTTCATAAAAAGATGAAAATATAAGTGTTTAATATTTCAAACCTATTTTTTATCTCAGGAAGAGAAAGGTTATACTGAAATGACGGCTTCCTCGCATCTATCTAGCCTTCATCGCTGTCCAGATATGAATGTAAGCCATAAAAACCTTGAAAAAATTCCAGTCACACAAACGACCGTATTTGTCGGCACTTGGAAAAGAAAGTGCCCACAAGTCAGCTAAGTGAGCCCATGCAAACATCTGAAAATTCCCGTTTAACGAACTTCACCGACACCGACATACATTCCTATTATCATTGAATCCACCGCGTTAAACGCCCAAAACTCTTTCTTTTAATAATTTGATTTATTATTTATTAAACAAGGTAAAGATGCAGCATAGCAAGCAAAAAGTATTCAAAAAGAGCAAACATGATAAAGAATGGCGTGCGTGCGATCCCGGCGGTACTCCCTTATGCGGAGGATCGAACCATGACGTCACGTTCCCTTGGTAACCTCATCCAAGAGCACTATCGTAGTAAACTGCCCCTTCCCAACTCTCAAGGTCCTTTTTGCGACGACCTTGATTTCACACACGAGAATTAGGACACACGAGTCGCTGCCGTGACGCACTCGGGTTGTAAATTGAAATTTTCAGTGCGTATTTGCTGACCAAAAATATAGGTTAGGTTTGGAAGTGAGTCCGTTCTGTCTACCTATTCATTGACCGGGTGTTGGCTCACTTCTGAGTAGATACTTGGATAGATAATAAGTTGGACTACTAGGCGTGAAATAACGTTCATTATCTTCATGAAGTTTCATGGCAGTTTAAATATGTTCCTCATAGGTATGTTCCTGCCTATATCATGGCAAATTCAGCAAACCATGGTGTTGAATTACAACCAAAGTGCAGTAACTTCATTTGATAAGCAACAAGAAATTATGATAGAAGCGGTAATTTTTGACAGCACAGCCAACCTAGGAAATTAAGAAAATCGTTATGACCGAAGGTTAATTTATTTTTCATTTTTTTAAATCAAAAATTAGATTGCGTTTAACAATCGGATAAGCTTGGTAATCGAGCCCTTTTTCCGGAAAATGCCCATACACCGAACAATAACAGTCCGTAGTAAAAGAGCCTCGACAGTATTCGATTACTAGACGTGATTACAGCACCAACGAAACAGGTTTTCAGTACGATGCCAAAACAAGCGTAAGCAACAGTCATCAACACCGCCATGAATTAACCCGCCATACGTAATCAAAGGGTTCTACCTCGCTTCCAAAGCAAACATCGTTAGAGAGGAAACAAGGGCTAAATAAAACGTAAAGTGAAACTCATTTCGTCCAAATGAGAAAAAGAGGTGTCGTGTTAAAATAGTAAGCATCGCGAAAGCATGAACATTACGTTCCCTTCGTGATTGTAATTTTTCAAAAATATTTTCCACTAAGTAGATAAACAAGCATATCATAATATTTGGAACGAATTATGCAGTAAGTACAGAAGAAGCAATAAGGCAGTACTGTGATTGAATATTTTTTTAAACGAGATAAAACAATTCGTAACTCCAGTTCCCAATTGACTCACTGCTAATGATGGAAAATTTGTTGATTATAAAACGAATCAGCAAATCATAGTGAACTCAAAAAAGCAGTAAATTCTTCCACAATGACTGCTTAATCTTTGGAGCAAGGGGGAAACTGATCGCGGAGTCTTCAAAAGTGATTCCAATCGATTCCGTCCAACATTTTGTGGTAATAAATGGAATCCAACATGTCTAGGAAACGAAA
Organism: Cyrtorhinus lividipennis; assembly: GCA_019603395.1. Taxonomy (NCBI): domain Eukaryota; kingdom Metazoa; phylum Arthropoda; class Insecta; order Hemiptera; family Miridae; genus Cyrtorhinus; species Cyrtorhinus lividipennis. The sequence goes on along the minus strand of CM034003.1, from coordinate 7,916,313 downwards.
AATCACGAGTTTCGAAATAAGCAGGTGAGTTCTCATTTTGACTTATACCTCAAATGGGCACCGATGGGTCTGAGGCCGATGTCAGCAGATTTAGTCTCCAAAATTTAGAGGAAAATGATATCCCCGCATGCCTAGTTCTCTATAGTCCCGAAAATCAAGTTTCAAAAAACACATTTTTACCCTTACCCACCCCAAAAGATGGATCAGGCTAAAATTTTTCAAGGGAACAAACAACAAGAACCGGAAAAGGGTCACCAAAATTCAGACTTTTAGAAAATTGTTCATTTTTTGTGTATTGTCTATTGATTTGCACCTCAGTGTTGTATTAATTTGCAATAAAACGAACAAATTCACGTAATAATGTGTAATGGATTCCTTCAGATGAACAGTTCACATCAAAACCCCACACTCAAGCAACACGACTCGCACGGTGTTCGAGGCTGTTCTGGAGCTAATCTTAATGAAAAACATGAAAACCACACCATAAATTCGCCAAATACGTCACGAGTATCGTCCAGAAGGGGTTCAAATTTGTCTGGATTGAGAAAAACTCACACGTTGGCCGATATGGGTTATACATTGCACCAACAGTTGGCAGCTGGACTCTTCAGTCGTGTGTTCGTTGCATCGTACACTCAACCAAAAGAAAATTCAGTTCGGCCGAAGAAAAAAAAACTAGCTGTCAAAGTGATTGACGCTGACCGGGCTCCTCGATTCATGACTAAGAAATTTTTTCTAAGGGAATTAGAAATTCTGAAGAAAATACGCCACCCACATGTAATTCAAGTTGTAAGCTTATGGAAACTGGAACATAGCAAGTACATGATATTTATGAGGTGAGTTTTCGTCAATATGTATTAAATCCGCACCTAATGTCATTCGGCCCTCAGATATAATGTTTTTGTGTTCTCCTTTCCACGTTAGATTCGCTGAAAAAGGAGATTTGTGCTCTTTTATCATCAATCACGGCTCACTGAAGGAGCCCCTAATCAAAAAATGGTCAAGAGATCTCACTGTGGCGCTGATGTACCTCCACGCTTGCGACATCGCACATCGCGACATCAAATGCGAAAATGTCCTCATCACAGGACGAAACAACGTGAAGCTCGCGGATTTCGGGTTCGCTTGTTTCACGCATGATAGCCATCATCGTCGTCGACCTGTGTTTGCATCGACGGGTAAATTTAGGACATTTTAATGAAGGAGCCATTCTTTCTCCACTTTTTCTTTGAGGTCCCTTATTTTCATTTTATTCATCTTGTAATTTTTTTAATTTTATTTAATCAGATTGTGGATCACTCAACTACGCCGCTCCGGAAGTCCTCATCGGTACACCGTACAACCCTAAAATCGCCGACGTATGGTCTTTGGGGGTTGTCATTTACATAATGCTGACCGGACAGTTTCCATTCAAAGCCAAAAATCTTACCTCCCTCTACAGAGACCAAACTGCCCGCAGTTACAAATTCTCCGAAAAAATCATAACGTACGCTGGCAGAAGTCTTTTGGACGTTTTAATACAACTCTTGGAACCGATCTACCACGAAAGGATGACCCTGGAAGATTTGATGCATTCACATTGGATTGGAGTACCGAAAGGATCGACCGGACTGACAGTTCGTGAGAAAAACGCTCTTCTTCATGACACGATTTCTTAGGTCTGAGGTCGAAAAGTTGTATTGTATTTAGTTACGGCACAATAGGAACTCTGAAGGATATGTACCGTACACTGATGTCGTCCGGCTCTGGAAAAAACCTTCCGACCTCCATAAGCTTCAGCATGAAAAGGCCGAACAAGAAATGAATTCTTCGTAACGGTTGTGAAAATCCATCTCCCTTCAAAAGCTGCAGTAGTACAATAGCACATGTAAGGACTTGGCCTTGCGCTGAGCCCAATATCAAACGTTACATGATTGAATCATCCTTATTACAATTTTTCGGTTATTACGAAACACATGTGTATTATTCCATTAAGTATAATAAGCCTAAACAAAAAGGTAAAGTTCACGAGACAACAAAATCAACAAAGTAATCAGCCAAAATTTTCCTCAATTAACGTGACACTCTTCCATTACAGCCATGATATCCTCGGGGAAGGCAGAATTTCTGCTGGGTACCATTCGTCACTAATGGAGGGTTGGTACGCGGCCATTCATCTTGATAAGACCCCACCGGTTCAATCTGTCATCAGTTAGGAAGGTATCCTATTACCTCAACCATGATCACTACTTGAGGTGGCCACGTAATGGATTATTCCGTCCCATTGAGACTTCCTCAACGTCATTCTCGAGTAATTACAGAAGATAATTACTACATTAGGTTGTACTGACCAAATAAATACACGAAGTTTTCGAAAATTGTCAGCCCGATTGGCCCAAAATTGAGCTTGGTATGGGTGAGTTTTATAAAAACCGATTTTCGGGATTTTTTGGAACTAGGCATGCGGGGTACCGATTTCAACTGAATGTTGGACTATTGGAATGAGTCCGGGCCACTCAACACTCACTGTTTTCGACTTACACTTGCTCCAAGGAATGATAAACTATTTGAAATAATCTGAACTAGACGTCTTGAACCAAAAAATGTAACTTTTTTGGGAATATCAGGGAGCCCCTGTAGGAAACATTTAGGTATAATATTCATTGAATAATAATTAACTAATAACACTTCAAACGTGACGTGAGGGAAAGTATATTCAGTACTAACCTAATCACAGTAAGGCTATAGACGCACAGCTGATGAATCGCTGAAAAATCGATCAAGTAGGTACAGTCGCTTTTTAAATGTACCTAACGAGAAACTCGATTCTGACCGGCTGGGTATCTTCAAAAGCCACAAGAAAATTTGTTTTTAACCATTTTGGTTGACTGTGAATAATTTCACTCCATTAATTTCTTCAGGCAACTTTTTCCGATGAACGAGAGCGGCTGAAGTCAATTAAAAGTTTCTCAAATGTCTCCGAACTGCAAAGAATCTCGTTATACCCCGCCAAGTTTTGGAATTCGTTGAGAAAAATTTCATTGAAAGAATACTCGAGTCAACGCTTTGAACGCTTGAATAGTCTTATGTACTCAATACAAAGGCAGAAAGAGGAAATTTGGGGAAGAATTATCTCGTTGATTTAGCATTTGAACGACACTCCTCTCACCGTAGGAATGAACTTGTGAGCAGGATGTTTTCCATGAGCACCGAGAACTTTTCATAGTTGCCCACGACTTAGTGCTTGCGTTTGCATTTTATTCGCGCTTTTGAATTCGCTGAATATTTCATTTGTACCCTTGAAAAGTTTCTCGGTTCCGGGAAAGCAATACAAGAAAAGGCGACGGAATTTCATCTCATTCTCAAGTAGGTGGAAAATGGGAGACTTATGAAGACTCGGCCACTTGGCAAAATATTAATACTTCGAAGTTTTCCATTCAAATTTACTTAATTTATCGTTCTAGAGTTTACTTAATTTATCACGATGAGAGGAATGGAAAGTAGTCTGTTTAATAATTCGTATCATCCGCATCAACTCAAATTGAAAATTAATTTAAACAAAGACAAATATTAAAACAAACTTTTTTTCTAAGTGTACCCAAGTGTACCATGATAAAAGAGACAATGAGGCGTTCATACGAGCACATATTTACGTAGATCAAGCCCGTTAAGGCCCGCACTGAACGTTTGGCAATCAGAGGAAACGGTGATCAGTCAAAGTTGACAGAACCTGTTGTCTCTGCCAGTATTCTGGTCACGGAATCCCATCAGGAAAATAAAGGGAAAAAATTTACTTCGAGAGAATACATTGTACTTGAGTTTCCCATCTCCGTCGAAACTCGGATTTCTAGAGTCTTGGAGGGAAAATTAGAATGCCTGACTCGACAGTCGTTTGTCACTTTTCTCGTCCAATGGGAAACTGTAATATTCATCTACTAGGATATCACATTGTTGTTTCATTCATTAAAATAATACAGGGTTATTGGATACGTCTGTTCATCAAGAGGCATTGCTACTAACGAATTCATGCGGCAATTTTCGACATGGGTAGCTGATAACTTATTCAATTTCATAAGTTTTATTAGATATGAGAGAATTAGGGGAGGGGGTGTATCTAAGCTTGGAGTAGTAGGCCCATTTTAGCATGTTTGCTAACATACCAGTGACCTTCTGAGGCTACGTATGTCCTCATAGGGGACAATTACTTCTACCCACCAGCATAAGAATGATAGTGAAAAACTGTAGCTTTTTCTGAAGTAATTATTACCATGTCATTTTGAATTCAGTGAACCCATTTGTCAGGTATACTCCACCACGATAATGGATACGGAAACGTATAAGGGAGCATTTTCTGTAAACTGAGAAGTGAAAATAACAAGTAGCGGTGAAGCCTAAGCGAAAAGAGCCTCTTTAATTTAAATTCAAGTCGAGGTGACGAATACAGAGTCAAAGTGTCGGGGACATTTAAGTATAAAGCGGGATGCCATGACAGTCGACTCTCGACTGGTGTTTTGCAGGCAGAAGCGTTGAGTGGGACTTATAGTAGGTGACAGAGGGGTTAAAGGGCCTCTGAAAAAGCCGGTAGGGACGGTGGCGAGATCATCCTCATTTCCATCCTCGTATTCTAGGCTACAGTTGCGTTAATCAACGGAAGCGCGTGGATATAACCGTAAGAAAACTAAGAGCAATGAATATTATGAAGGGTGAATTCAACTTAGTTTTTGCTTCATTTCTCACATTGATTATCATCACTTCCCAGAACATAAAACAACTTCCGAGAGTAGCGATACGTTTAGTCTTCTTCACTGTTCCGGCATCAGATGATGCTCGATGACTCGCTTGGGTCTATCTGTTCTGTTCTTTAATTCATACGTCGCGATAATGTTAGCAGTAGCTTCGTGTTGATTTTAATGAGGCGTGTATTGATATTATTCTTGGTCCGCTGTTCGCCCATCTGTCATCAAATCTACTAACGAGCCGAAATTTTGGGCGGTTGATCTAAACAAAACACGGAATCGTTTGGGCTCATTTGAATTTGATCGAAATCGCGCTGATTAGAAAACATCTAAATATGTATATTTTGCTCAAATGCGCGATGATGTTGACAGATTGACTCTTTACCGATGGTGTTAGGGAGGTGAAGTAGCACGCAAATACACCTGGTCATCAGCAATTGGCCCTCAATGGATGTAATTAAAATCCGATGGCTCGTGAGAAGAGGGATGGGGAGATCCTAATGGGATTTCCTCTGAACGGACGCTAACCTGATCAAAAATGTCAACTCCTATAGTGGGTCATTAGGTAATTAGATGTTATTCTACCACTACCGTGCTAATACGTCAATTGCCATCAGCACTCCAGGTGTCAAGATCTGTAAGGTTCATACATCCTTCCACAAATGTAATCAGAAACAAGTATATACGGAATTGCCACCGTAAAGCAGTGTAGAATCATATTTTACTCGTGAGTATTTCATGATAAATCTGATTCCTACCACCTAGTGCCCCTAGGTAACCTGGGTGTGTACAAAATCAAGAATACTGAGGTAACTCACCCAATAATCTGGTGTCTACGTTACTTGATGCTGAAGTAAACTACTTTGTTCTCAACACGGGATGTATTTCTTCAGTAGAGGTGGGGAAACCAAGTATTTGAAACAGGATGAATTCAGAAGATGGGTAATTAGCGAAGCGTAGTATTTAAGAGGAGTGCCGAGAAGATAAGAACAAGAAGCGGCGTCCCAAGATGGCGTGCGTTCAAGTAGAAGTCGAATCAGCTGAAACCACTGTCTTCCTGATTGGTAGTGAGGGCTAGTAATAAACTCCAAGTGTCAACTCAATACTCATGATATACTGGGTAGCATAATTATGAGCACGAGATCGGCTATTCAAGCCATTCCTAATGGTGAGAAATCAACCGGAAAAATGGGAGGACATCCACCACTTTCATTTGGCAGGAATCAATTTATCTATTCTAACTGCAACAAAACGAGGTTTCTGCCTATGAGTCATTCCATATGAAATACGAGTAGCTCTAGAGATTTGGAAAAAAGAAATCCGAGCCCGCGTCTTGCGCAACTCTGCAGGAGCACTATGACAATGCCGACAATATGTATCTGTATTCCGTATAAGAGGTATTTAAGGGCGGCTATATGCGACAATTCTTCATTTCTGGGAGAATCCATCTAAACCCGACCGAGAAGCCAAAGGATATGAGGCAAAGAGTGAGGGAGAATGAGGTCATCACACCCCAAGTTGCTTTTCACTCCCATTGGTAGGGTATTGAACTAGGAATTTTCGGTAATTCAAGTTATTGAACAAATTCAAGAATCTCGTTGGGGATCGAAACGAGTGCTTATGCTAGTATTGATAAACATCTTGTCGGTACCTAGTAGAGAGATGAATCACTCAATAATATATTACGGTTGAATGAGGATGAGCACGTTCTGCGGTTAGGCAACGTCCCGCAAGACCGAATGGATATGCTGGTCTCTGATAGCCGCCACAGCAGTGTCTAATGAAGTAGGTACATACGCAATAGCCCCATACACTGACTCAAGAAGGGATTGTATATCTCATGAAATTGATCAGTACCGCAAAGGAAATTGGGTTTACGTGGTCAACAAATAGATCTTAATCAAATCCATCAATGTTCAAAATGTAAAACAAATTTTGCTTACTCAATTTACGATGCCTTTCTTAGGCTGTGGAAATGGTTACAATTATAAGACTATGCAGGGATAATAAAGAGCTAATAGGAAATGCATTTATGGACTGTTAGATGCATAGAATATTGATGTGACGATATTGTTGTATCATTTGGGAGGCCTGCAGCGTGATACATTTCGACACTCGACAGTCCACCATGCGCCTATTGTCCGAATCGAGACGGGCACTCGACTGTAATACCTCTCTTGTGCCACAATGGGCTCGGACTCCGAATAGAGTGAAAATCTGAGAGTACAAAGCAACCTTGAATAGGCGTCTCCTACATTTGTTACGAATTCGCGGCAGTGGAGGTGACCACCTCGTTAGGCCGTCCGCACTCCTGTGATCCACTGTCAGCCATTCAACCGGTCAACACTCGCTTGAAATCACTTGGGAGTGGCATCATACCGTTTTCGTCTCTCTACGCGTTGCCTAAATCCTCCACAATAGCTAATTAGCTGCTGTTTTCGTCGGAGGGTTTGGCACATAATTGATGGTCCTTCGGATACCCGAAGGAGACATGGGTGACGTTTACCGTGGGCTTTCATGGTGTTTGTCTTCAGCTTAGATTAATTGCTTCGAATCCTTTATTGATACTCAGACTATGGTAATTAACACCCCACTTGTGGTATCTTCTACGTGACTGTGGAGCACTGTATTGATCGCTCGCATCGAGGACAATGATGAGACACAGTCGTTTGTCACAACTGAAGATCATGTTCGCAACTCATGTGGCAAGTAAATGAGAAGTTACTTGAAAATGATACGTTTTCTCAGCTCAAACGGGTCATATGTTAGCAGGAAATTCATGGAGCAGGATTAGGAAATTCAAGGCTATAGATTCTGCCTCGATCTAAATATAACAGTTTACCATAGGAAACTCGCAATCCTTAATATTGGAGATCGAGGAGATGGGAATAGCCTTTTCATGAATATGATAAATACCCAACCTCCTAACTCCTTTACCGGTTACTAAATGGAGGGAAGACCAATCAAATGAGGAACAGGCAAGCCAATCAGGAGCTCACCTATATGTTTGCCGGACAAATGGCATGGAGCAACAGGACATGAATTCAACGAAAGGAGATTTTAAACTGAATAGCGAGCAGGCAGGCAGGCAGACCCGAAATCATCAAGTAACATTTTCATTCCAATAGACTGACTACCCATCACGATCAAAAGAAGGATGAATGTCGGCGTAATATTTTACTGAAACAATACAACATCGACTACGACTACCAATCTGTGTGAAACCTCCGAGGTATTTTATTTTCCGTCTGCTAACCAATCGTGTGAAAAGAGCGCGAGCCTCTCGTTTGCGAGAGAAAAATTATTTCAGACCACGAAATATTTACAATATTTCTTTATTATCTTGACAATATTTTTTAGGTAGGGGATTTTGTGGGACACCAGTGATTGGTAGCTTGTCGAGCCACACATTTCTGATATACTCTCGATGGATATATATATGTCAAAGGAAGATCTACTATACAGTTTTTGTCATACGTGTTATAACTTGTGTTATACCACAATTCTCATTTCGGGGATCAAACATGATGGAAGCTGGTACCCTCTCGCGTCGTTCTCAATAACAAAACTGTAGAAGAGCAATTTTGGGCTGTACCATCGGATAGACCTTTTCCATAATTAAAAAGGACTGTTGGACGAGAGTTTGGTTCCGCACGGGCTTAGGTACGATGGGCAAGGGAAAAGGTTCTCTCTCGATCCCGAATCGTGAGCAACCACGCCCAAGTTAATTCATAGCCTAATTAAAATATTTAGTTTAATCCTTTAATAATTCACAAACGGATCCTTCAACCCACCCAAACTCCACGAGATACACTAATTTTCACGCCTATAAAACTGCCTGTTCTAGCAAGTAACCGCTTGGTGTTTTGTTGAATTAATCCAGACCTTCTTCCATCCCCATTGATCTTTATGCCCTCCTAAACGTCTCTGCTGGCTATCTACGTGCGCTAGATAATTAAACGTCGTAAGTTACATTAAGACTAAGGAGAGAACCCCAGAGATAAAGAGAGAGAGAGAAAGAGGAGATATCATTTATGTGTGGATTGCAAAAACGCCAAATACCCTTCATGTTTGAATATAGCTTCATCTTCCCCCTTTAGGTGTGAGAGATTCGACTGGAAGAAATTTGGCTGGTCAGCAGGAACTAAATATGCCTTCAGAATCAGTAGATTGTGTGTGGGATTGTTTGATTGATGACATGAAGCGACACGTTTAGTGCGTTTTGTAAAACCATGCGCGTAGAGACGATTGACAAACGTGTATAATGTTGTAAATTTTGATCATTTTCAATCCAAAACAGGACCCAAGAGTCACAGAAATTTTCCTAGCTAAATTGAAGATATCATCACCAATACTGCATTTAATGTTAACTTAATTTAATCCCATTCTATCCAAATTGTGTTCATAAATATTTAGATGCGATGGAATTCGAACTCGAAATTCAGAATTTGAGGTTTGCCATGATGACTGTTAGAGGTGGTTAACAGTCTGCAGTAGCTTCTAAATACCCCGCAGAGCAGTGTTATTGAGTGTTTGATTCAGTATTGACAACAATGTTCTGCTCAAAGAGGTGCAGAAAAATAATATTGGTGCCACCTCACACCAATATTTTACAATCCTACGTATTAACAGTAACTCCCGCCCATTAAAAAGACACTTTTGACACTATTCATTCATGAAGTCATTTCATACGCTTTTTTACGAGGCAGTTATGTACCAAGGCGGTTTTATCATGCGCCTTTTACTAATGGCGCTATCGTACTTTTATTTTGAGCCACGACTTTATTGCAATAACGCGGTCGGTCAAAATGACAGAGATGGTAGTGTTGTTCATAAATGATAAACCTTGAAATCTGCAAATTATTTCACAGTTGTTGAGAAGAATCTGTTGTTGAAGAACTACCAAACATAGTTAAAACTCTTCCGTGTCCAATTGCAATCGCTCCAGGATCCATTTGAATCGACTCAGTGTCCGAAATTTGGAGGAAAATTACTCTTCACGCGCTTAGATTTTCATAAATCTCAAAACCACATACCCTGCCTGTGCCACAGCAATCGGTTCAGCCATTTCAATTGATTCAGCGTTCAAATTTTGAGGAAAGTGATACCCCACACGCCAAGACCCCTAAAATACCGAGAAACCCTTCCAATAATACGCGCTTTCATCCGTATTCTGCCTCCTTTAGCGTTGATCCAGCTGAAAATGAGTGAGGATCAACTGGGACCTCAGATGGAGCTAATGTGCGAAATTTCGCCTTTCTAGGAGCATTTCAAAGGTCCTTTTATGCCTGGACAACGGAGGTTACTATCGGATTTTGAACATACACATTCACATGCACACACGTAGGACGAGAATGTTTTTCTTACGAACACAAGAGTGTATCTATAAGAGCAAGAACCTAAATCCCGAACCATCAAGGCCAATAATTATTGTTGACCACAACCACAAGCGACCTAGGCATCTACTATGGAGCGAAGATTAACAATACCCTATTGAGCGAAGATTAACAATACCCAATAACGTGTTTACATGTTGTGACACCAGAAGCTATAATTGTATAAATATTAGGTCAATAATTATACGACCAAAATGTTGTGTACTTCTGGGATTTGACTGATGAAAGGGGTTTTGTTATGCATTAAGCATTATGTTGTAATCTTGATGTACATGAGATGTGTTGCTCTAGGTTGTGAATGTGGTAAAAATGCCGCTGTAATTGAAGCGAAGGGCCCTTCAAAATAATTAGCTTGGCCTTAACGCACGTTCTTGAAGAAGATAATTTACGCATCTGGGCATAACAGGTCAATATACTTTCAATAAATAGGGAGCAAGAAGCACATGAACTTCTCCGGAGCTCATTACAATGTCGATACGTTAACGAAAACGAGAAGGATGCTGTAATTTCGACAGAGATGCTGACAACAGTCGGGGGTGTAGTCGAGAGAGAAGGTTTCACGAGGCGGGCGCTGTTGTAAACGTGTCCTTTCTTCGGCCTATCCGACCGCCCCTTCGTCCTCACCAACAGCCACTCGGCCAAAACAAGGGCCTCATAATGGGAGTTGAAAATGATCGTAAAGTTTTCGCCAGACCCAAACAAAGGAATTCAAAAGACTCACCTGAATGGCGGCAAGAAGGTCACATGATGCATTCCCGGTACGGACTGGAGGGTGGCTGCCCCCTTTCCATGCCCTATCGACCCGCGCAAGCTCAACCCCCATCAGCCGGCCGGTTTCACCTGTTACGGTACCACTGTTTTGAATTTTGGAGTATTTGTGAAATTCTATAAGGAAGGTCTTTAATAATTTGAACTCAAAATCCCCAGTTTGACTTACGTAACGCGACCAATCAACACCAGCATAGTAAGAGAATCAACTAATCAAACTGTTCAAACAACGCACTTTAGGTGAGGTGGCTGGCAATGGGCTCTCGGCAACCAATCAATCCTTCCATGATAATTATATCAACCACCCAAGGCATATTGCGAGCTGGGGATTGTGTGATGTAAGCGGGAACAGAAATTTTACGACAAAGTCGCAAAAAACTATTGAAGAATAATTCATAAATTATTTTGGGCGAATCCCACTGGTGAGGAAAAACTTATTTTCGAAGTCTCCGGAATGAAAGAAGACGGGCATGACATCCCAGTCACACTGATGCTCATATTTCATCCTTGACAGCTCGTGTCTAGGTGGCCCTAAGAGTTGCACCAATGCTTGGAGTAAAAACCTCAAAACTCCATAACTGGTCCGAGTAGATTTCATTTGGTACGCCAAACCGGGCGACTACGTGATCCACCAGTGCACACTCTACTGTCGTAGCCTTGGAGTCTGGGAAAGAGATGGCTTCAGGCTAGTTCGTGAAGTAGTTCTGAATGCTCAAAATTTACTGTTTTCTCTTGTTCGGAAGGGGTAGGAGGCCCATAATGTCTAACCCGACTCTCTTAAAAGTGACATCCAATACCCGAGTTAGTAAAGGTGCTCGGCGCCGACCACAGATTCACTCCCAGTAAGTCTTGCACAATCTACACTAAGTCTGTATGTAGCTGTGAATCCCCATTCAATGAGAGCCAGCCCTCATAGATATAGCAGCCCTTGCCTCGCCAAAAAGGCCCAAGTTATGGAAATACATAATTGAGTTTTTCCTGCAGGGTGCAAGAACGCACGCGCGTTTTTCCGCACGAACATCTTTCCATGTGGAATTTCCACTTTCAATGCAGACAAACTTCATCCAAACGAAGGGATGCACAAATCATATAGAACTGAAGAGTTTCAGTATCTGAATAATGGGTGCTTTATTCGGGCCTCACAAGTATTAATTCTGGCAACTTTTGCGATAAGTATGAGTTAAGGACCTCTTACAGCACGGCCATGAGAATACACATGACAAGTTCGTAGGACACACTTATCCAATCCAGTCAACCTCTTACGCCTCTCATGGCAGGACGGTTTAGTCACCCGTAGCCATTCCGAGGGCCATTCACCCTCTATGGGCCCAAAGTAGTAAACCTCATTTTTAAAGTTAAAGACTCGAATTGAGTCGGATTGACCAAAGAAAGACGACCTCGTGAGTTTTCGGGCTCCTGGGAAAATAAATTTCAGGAGAGAAGGTCTTGAGAGAATTTTCTCATCGACATTTTTCTTCCGCAAGGCGAAACGCGAGGGAACAGTGTTCTTGATCCAGTTAATGAAAAAGTAAACGACGTAAAAGGCCAAAAAGCGAGGAAGCTGCGCGTAAAGCCCTTTGACGTGCTTCTTTTCAACCTGGAAGCCACTGTGATTTCTGCCCTGCCCTTGCAAATAATATATTTTTTCATAATGCACCTCTCCTTCTGCGTCATTGCCCAATAAGACAACTCATTTTTCTCCACGCTTTATCTCTATCTCTTCAAGTCATCAAAGATAAGTATGATGGCGAATACGGATGCATTCAACAAGCATCACTGCTCCTTCAAATGATAGAAGCCATCGAAGAAACGTTTTTGTCTGTCAAAATGTCTCATTACATTCCGGAGTTTCAAAGGAGTGGCAGTTTTACTCACTTTCAGAAAAGTTGATCAACTTATGAAATTGTTTTCATGTGCCATGTCCAAGTGCTCACGTCACTCAGGTCCGACCAGTTAACATTTGGCCATCAGATCGCACGTTTATAAATGAGCTTGGCCCAAATTCGTCAGTAATCTGAGGGAAATAGGTTCGAAAATTCCCAAAAATACTTGAACAATTATTAATCCATAGCAGCACGTCTGTCAAGTTCAGGAGCGATTGAAATGTGGTGATGGGCTAAACGAATTTCATGTAAATCGGAGATAGTTTCTGTTTTTGAGGGTGTTCGCACTGCCAGCATATATTAGCCTAACGAAGTCATTGAGGGTTTTCAAGCAGTATCCGTCATGTTCAGTTTCGTTAACTAAGGACTTTTGGAGTTCGAACCAAGAAAGCCTTGCGCCGCTCCTGCCATAACACCATCTTGTTTGTAAAGAATAATTGCCCATTTGCGGTTCTCGGCCAGAAAGTATCATCGAACAAAACATTTCCGGTTCGATTGATCTATGAGGCCGATCCCATCGAATCGTTTTCGAATCATCGGGTTCCGGAAACGACCACCTGACATCAGAGTCGAGATCGTTTCAGTGAATGTTTTATTGAAACGGAGTCCGGTCAACTGGATTCTCTGTTCAGACTTCATATTCTGTGTAATCTAGTGGCAATATGGGACCGTGGTGCTTCAATATTCTCCTCGCGGCTTTCTGGCTTCATCAAGCCGAAGGGGTTGGTATAATATTCTGAAAATAATATTCATACTCTAAAAGTAAAGACGAGAGCTCAAGTACTCTAAACCAGTTCAATATTAACGTCTCTTGTCTATAAATAATCTCTGACTCTCATTGAAACGCCGAGTTCAACTGGGAAATATTTGCCAGATGAACACGATATAACTACGTAACTTGTACAACCTCAAAATATTTTCCATCAGAAATCCATTGTGGAGGTTTTGTACTTCGGCAACTGCAGAGAAAGTGACCTTAAAGCTATGTACCATTTGGAGGACACTCATTTTGGTATGATTTCCTCTGATACAAGCGCATTCAACGCAACGGTCGTGTTCACCAGAGACATGGATCTGGTCGGAGTAAGTCTCTTCAAAACGTTAACGACAACAGAACGACTAACAAAAATTATTACTTAATTGCCTACCTCCTGCGTAAAGTACAAGTTACAAGTTCCAATTTCCCGACAGGCCAAAGTCAAGGTCTACAAGTGCAAATCGGTGGAGGAAAGCTCTTGTGAACTCGTTTTGACGGTACCTATCAAAGATACATGCCTGAGACAGACGGAAAAGGGACAATTTTACGCAGTCCTCGCCGAACATGCCAACCCACCTTTGTCATGCCCGTACAAAAAAGTAATTTTTTTACAGATCTTCAAACTGTTCATTTATAATTAGCAGTGTGGATGAGTATCTTGGGGGAAATCGCTAGATTTATGTTATTTTCACTTGGAACAAGATGCAATGTGCTTGCAGTACAAAAGAGGCAGAGAGCAGCAATGCAATTTTCCTAAACATAATTTTCTCATAGCTGCTAATATGAAGTCTTATAAAATGTATTGACATGGAAACAAATTGAGAATTTCAGATCATGTTGAATAATATAGACACGTGCTTATTTTCAGAGGACTTACAGAGTCACGAATGTAGCCGTCAATATCAACTCGGTGGCGAATTTCGCACAAGAGAACGTTGTTTACATCTTCAAATTTATATTCGACTACCACGGACAGTATGCAGGTTGTTTCAAAGCCGCAGCAAAAAAAGTAACTGTGAGGAGCCGTAAGAATAAAAATAATTGAACGTAACTACCGTGAATAAAATCGCAACGGATCCATAAGAGTATATAGGCATTGTTTAATAAATTAAAATGTTTTAAACGATTTGCTTTGAAAAATATTGAGGATAACGCATTTCTACCTACTGAAAGAGGCTTGGTAATTATACTTTACGATTATTTTCGCTTTTGAAATTGTAATGCTATACGTAGCGGTGAAAGGGGCGTGCTTTTCTTTTCATGTTTGTTTTGTCAAATCTAAATTCATCAATGTCTGTGAAGTAGGTACAAGCAGTTTCGATTGGGAATACTATGTACCTATGCACGGAGTGTTAGGAGTAACTGTCGTCGGGCTGCAGAGGTCAAGTGGTACATTATCAAACATTCAATTCGTTCCTTCGAAAACAGGAGTTTGAGTCCGGGCTTTGGGTGAGCTCCAGTGATTACGGACGTTGTAATAGGCTCTGATCCGTGAACGTGGGCTTTGAAGCGAGTAAAGGTGACGACACGTGAAACCTACCATTAGCATAGAAGAACCACCAAAGGGACGCCATCCTAATCACGGGACAAGCTGTACTCTCATCGGTTGAAAGTGAACCGATTAATTATCGCGAATGACTTGCGAGCCAATAACCGCTAACGTGGAGCTCTAATTATCGAGAGGTAAGATTTTGTGCATCAGAACCATGAGCTGTATTCTAGTAAGTGCTCTAAAAACGATCTGCACCATTGAAATTTACTATGCTCTAAAGGATGTTAGGGGAAACCTTTAATAGCTTGTGATGCGCTAATGGTTAATATATTAAATGATTCCAACAGACAGCCATATTACCGTAAAACATAGCCGAGGGGTTAACTGGAAGGAAAAGTGTTGGATGGTTTGACAGACTTACCCTCACAATCCTTCAGTGAGCTGTTCCTGCGAAGAGCTGAAAAAAAAACCTGAAACAGTAAGACAGACATCAGTAAATACATTGTGCCAAGTAGGTAACTCATTCAAAATTCACCAGTCTTCACTCGAGGGGACGCTATTCCACCACGGTTTGTTTGAGTAAGGCTTGGGTTCCTGTAAGGATTCAAAAGGCAACGAGGGACGGACGATAGCTCAAATAAGATAACGTATTTTTACACGAAAAAAACGCAAGAGAAGAACTCGGGCGGAAGGTCTGTTCCGCTGTTCATAAACTCCGAGAATTCGCTATTATACAGATGTACCATTATAAGCTTGTCTTTTGTAGTTCAATTCCAGTAAGGAGAGAGGTGGGTTTTCAAACAGGTCGGCAGTTTTTTGCCTTTTTTCGACCTGTTTGAAAACCCACCTCTCTCACTACGGGAAAAAATGGAAGGTCAAATCAAACCGACAAAAATTCCAGTAAGGTACCTAAGAACTTCATCATTTTAAAGACCGTTACAGTGTAACGAGGAACTTCACCTTGATCTGAAGAGCGCTTCCGGAGAGTTATTAAAGATAATTGTCAAAACCATCTAAAAGATTAGTATTCAAATTTCGGGATGATAAGCACTTCAAGTTTTGAATTTTCAATGCAAGTTTTTGAGAGAATTTGAAAGGAAAGAGTGAACAAGATTAATGGACCGCGCCTTTACCCTACGTGAGAGTACAATGGAATTCACATTAAAAGGTACTCATAGAATATTATACGTTCCTTCTATTGTAAAAAGGACCCTACGCTTTTGGATATTCCCCAATAACTGGGAATATTAGAAACTCAAATTGACTATTGAATAGTGATTCCAAACAACGTAATAATACATCAGATCTGTAGGTAGAGCTCTGTAGGATGTAGGTTCTGTAGAGGCTTTAAATGCAGAGAAAAAACGCTACAAATTCTTCCGCAATGATTTTTGTTTTAAACAAGACTAGGGGTAAATTATGGGTGTGGAGTGTCCCGGACTCATTCCATTTGATTAGTAGAAAATGATGCCCCACGCGCTTAGTTCCCAAAAAGTCCCAAAAATCGAGTTTCAAAAACAAACTTTCACATATTTCCCACAACTTTCCTTTCTTTCATTTCATTTCCATTTAGGAAATTTTTTACTACCAAAAACGGCGAGGACGATAGACGGCGCACGGTTCATTGGCATGATTTTATAGGTTGTTTATTCAAGGAATAACTGACTAAAAGTTTTTTACTTTTTCCGGGATGTGATCTGATACTTTGCATTAAATTCATCTTTCACGAAACCAACTTCCTTCCTGAAATTTTCTTCCAGCTTTACGCCTGGGAGTACATTTTTCACAACTTGAAATTGTGTATCACGTACCTTGTTTCATTTTTAAAGAATTATCCTATGAAATCCCGAATTCGTATTCTCGTTCCAGCCTCCTTAACACGTCACCACCATGCGTTTGCTATCCTTTGATCAAATGAATTTCCAAACCCGAAATGATGAAATGGGCTACTCGAGGTACCTCTATGAGCAGGAACAAAAGCCCTCGATTGGGTAACCATGAATAGGTTGGCTCTCGAAGGAGTTGAGTCGGTTAACTCGTCCAATATACCACCGAACGATCGGTTCTTGCCCAGGAAACGAGGCGGTGGTTATTGGAAAATTATCAACCCACCTGAAAAGAAGAACAAACACCGCCAACTCGTTCGAGAGGTGACCACTACTCAAGAATTCATTGATTCTTCGAGTACCTACAGGTCTTTTAGCAATATTTTTCGTCGCTCGTTTTCTCTTTCAACCAGAATCACGATGAAGTTCTTGAGAAGGTCATGAATTTTAACGTGAGTGGTTGGGGGAGATTGGAGGGCCAGATTCTCTGTTGATAAGTGCCTTGCCGACGGAATTAGTGCACCTACCATCAGCTCATAATGTACCCCGTAGAGATAAGCTCATACCAAAGTTTCTTACTTGGCACAACTGGTAGAACAGATTATAATATCTCACTAACAAGTTCTAGGAACGAAATGCTAATACGACAAAGACCATTCGCTTTTGTGATAAACTTAATCTTGAAATAGTTGAAGATTGAGTTAATGCACAAATCCAAAACTGCAAAACATGTGAAACTGTGCTGACATGGAATGAAATTAAGTCCACACTGAACTCTCAGGGCGAGTTCCAGGAATTTCTTCTTCTTCTTTTTCTCTCCAGGTATTTTTATTCACATAGAATACAAAAACCACAAATACATTCGGTTTTAGGTAGACAAACGAGTGGGTTCTATTATTTATTTTTTAATTTCCGCCCCAAGTTTCCTTTAACGGTGAAGAGGGGGGGGGGGGTAATTTTCCATTGACTTATATTAAAGATTAGTATTTATCAAGTTACTCTATACAATTAAGGGATCGGAATTCATATTCCATAGCGCAAACTGCCAAACGGCGCGTAAAATTCCGGTTCTGCGGGACCTCCATCGTGCAAAACATTTATGACTGGCGGCGAAATAAGTAAATCTATAGAGAAACAGAAGATGTTTTAAACTCTCGTTTTTTCTCTCTCTATCAAAAATCGTTCACAATTGATGCGCAACGTTAAGAAGGGTGCATTGAAACGGATCATTGGAAAATCTCGGTCGGAGAAAGTTGAAGCAGTGAAAGTAGAGAGACGTAACAGTTAGGGGTAACTGCTAGAGAATACCACACTTCAAAACAAGAGTCTGTAATCCTTTGAAAAACGTTTTCACTTGTTTTTCGATGAACCTCCCCTACATTGCACAGCGGTACGAATATACGTTTTCAAGAATAACGTTGATAATGGTTTTGGATGGATTCGCTTTCATTCCTCCCGCTAGGGATTTCTATGACGGTCAATTTGTTTTTCTTATGTCAGTTGTTTCTGCATAACTGGTTAGAACTCTAACTGGTTCTTTTTCCATAGCTAAAGAGAAGTGTTGCGCTCTGAAGGAAGATTGTCGAAGATCAATAATCAATCAATTCGATCAATCGATCAATTTGGTTCTAAGCAATATAGAGCACTCATAATAAACAAAAAAAAGTCCGTAATAATGATGTTAGTAATCCTCTTCGCTGATCTCTTTCAGTTCCATTCCCCCTCTTTATCATGTAACATGTAACGTTGGATTCTATATGAAAAGAGGAAGGGCTCGTCGCCCTGGTGTTTTCATGCCTTGGGTAAAACGTCACCCCACACCCGCAGAATAATACAAATGAACAATTCGACAGGCGTGTCTTCATTTTTTCACTCCACCCTCCTGAATGTACGAACCAGAAAGTCCAAATGGAAAACCCAGTTACTAACACATTTGAGTCACTTTTGATTTCACGTCCCCACATACATCATAAACCGTCGGCGTTCAGCAATCTTCATAATGTCTCTCAACTTCTCAATTTTGCGGTTGAAACGTAGCGATTTTTTCCCGGAAAAATTTTTTGTTTGAGGCAAGCAAATCGTCGCCCTTGGAATTCCCGATTTGAGAGATTGGCAACTGATGGTTCATGGTGGCTATTTTAGGCTACCAGGAAGACAAGTTTGTTAACGCGTGGTCAATGGTCATGCGACTCCAACTTCACAGCTAAATTTTGCTTAATCTAAAAAAATATCTCATTTTACAAAGTGAATTTTTGTCTTTAAAATGCAATCATTTACAACAAAAATGTTATGACTAAATGCAATAAACAATAAAAACTGAACTAACAGGAACATTGCGGGAAACCTGCTCAATAGAAGCCTCTCCAAAAAAAAATCATATTTCTCCAAGTGAGGAAGAAATCTTCTTTTCCAGCAATGTACTTAGGTTGGACCATCGAGTCTGCCAAATCTCATAAAAGGTCGTGAGAGTGCGATCAATCTGTTGACACCTGACGAACTGCCCACGACGGCCATTGGATGGAGGTGAATTCTTCAGGTTTCACCAGTTCTCTCCTCCTCGTTCCAAAAGAATGAGCCTTTCATCCTCAACTTTCAGGCATTAGATGATTGTACGGTACTCCCAATGATTGCTTTCCTTGCGAACGTCGAGGTCACGGAAAATGTGATTCACCTAATAGGTGAATAGTATGCCTTTCTCACGTTGGTCATGAAACTCGTCTAGACGGTACCTATCATTTGACGCAATGAGTTCAGAAACATTGAGTTGACGTGTTTTCTCTTCTATTTTTATTATTTGAGGTAACTCTCAAGGGAAACGGAAGCCTTTACTGAGAGGCATTCAACATGATAGGTAGTTCAGCTATACAATTCTGTTGGTATCAGTAAGGAGAGAATCGCTTAGCAAATTTAATTATTCTTCACGTTAACAATAACCGAAGTTATTTTGAAGATTTTTTTTTTTGTGTCTTGTTGAACATTTGGGCAGGATTTTGGCAAAAAAAAAAGGACGCAACAAGATTCAAGGTACCTCCGGGATACCTGTCAGGTCACAAGATAGCTGTTACGAACAACCACAGAGCTTATTGTTTCATGAGAATTTATCAACTAAAAGTGTTCTCATTAGAAAAGTCCAGAAACATAATAGGGTCGAAGAAGGATCAAGGGTTTTCTCGTATCTAGAGGCAAGCAAAAAAGGGGAAGAAGGTCCGATTCGATCCACCCGTCGCGTTGTATCTTATTCACCAAGATCCGTCCACAAAAAAACTCCGATTGGGTCTGAGAAGAATTGTCTAGTATTTTGCCAAAGCGTGGTCAAGCTGATATAAAAATTTCAGAGCTTCGGCAAAAAACAAAATACCAGGGACACCTTGTTTCACGGTTTGTAAGAGGAGCCAAGACTGCCAAGGATTTTCGAGCCACCTGAAATTGTATATTGTTCAAGTGCGAATGTAATTCACGAACTTTAATATACTGAGAGAGCACAAGACCGAATTTGAACGTGCGCGAAAGAATAGCCTTTTTGGTTAGCTACAATAGCAATACAGGCTGCCTACATCGAGATCATCCAGGGTGGAACATAATCATCGTTTAGAACTACCATATTACTCTTCTACATTGAACAGAATCGTTCATGAACAATAAATTGACGTTAATAAATCATTACAACTATTTGAACCGTTCTGAGATCAGAATACTCATAAAAAATATGAGATCCGTTCGGACCACGCTCTGTCGGGGAGATCTACAACTAGAAGGCAGACCATTTCCCGCGTGCGCCCGAACAGATATTACGAGTAGTAGGAACTTAAAGTGATTTCTTCACTGTTCTTAACCAATTGCCTAATTTGGAAAATTTTCTAGGCTGGAAGCATGATTTGGAAAGTGGTTGATGAACCAACCAGCACCTCACCAACTAGTACTTCTCCGAAACCCTCGAACCTTGACTTTCCCCAGAGTTGGAACCTTTTCATCGGGCCAAACCAACACGGAAGTTTCCCCTAACGATCTGAAACTTGGAACGAACGGGAAAGAGATTCAATTAGAAAAGAAAGAACTGTGGGTTAGAGTGGTGCACTAAGGAGGAAAAGATAAAAAGGCCCAAAGTTAACAAGTTGAGAGATAACTAGGGACAGCTGACGGGTTTCACTCTCTAGCAATTAGCCAAGGTTCAGACTCTGTTAGCTAAAATCAACGGAAAGGTACCAAAGTGACGAGAAGTTTCAAAGGAGAATTGACAAGCCATCGGCCCAAATGTTGCGGAGACTCGGAAAGAAGCTGATTAAAGCATCGGAAGGAGAAAACATAAACTAAAGATACTGAAGATGATACTGACAATGAATAAAATCATTTTAGGGCGTCAAAGAGACACATTATCGATCACATCTGCCACGAGAGCGTTATATAACCAATATGAAAGGAACGAGAAAAGTAGAGCGTTCAAGCTTCAAGACAAACCATTTTCCCTTACTCAAAAGAATGGGAGACTGTCGAAACACTGAGTGTGAACCAGGCGACTTTCAAGTCAGGAAAACACGACAGCGTTTAAAGTTAACGATTCCTGTCGACAACACAGCTTGAAACACATTTCTAGTAAGAATGAAACCTCTTCGACCAGCCTTCGGCATGCATAGAATCCCATCTAAACTTTTACGGTTTAAATCCGGCTCTTCAATTTCATCCCTGAAATGATGATGCTGCGCATTTGGGAGTGTAAAGCCAACATTAAACACGGATGAGTGCCATTTTAAGGGAAACTAGGGGTTTCTCTTGAAGTAATAACTGTCCTTAGGGTCATTCAACATCCCCTCGAAAACAAAAAACTCGAAATGAGGTTTACTATAAGGAGAAGATTGTTAATTTAACAAAAAATATTACATCAGCAGTGAGAATATATAGATAATATGAGGAGTTGGTGAAAGGTTACTTGAACACCTTATTTAAATTAAATAAAATATTGAATAGCACCTGTTTGGCTGCCACCATCGGATATTCGACACGTGTTTCAAAATTTCTAGATTGAAAAACTAAAATTCTGTATACTGCCTACCGTTCATCCAGTTTTTAGACTCTAGTGGCTTGTAAAAACTTTTCAGCCCAATCGCCTGAAACATCATGGGTAAAAATTGGTATTTTTAAAACGGTTCTCCGAGATTTTTTTTAAGGATCTAGGCTCTTGGACATCCACGAACTTGGTTATGCTATTCTGTTCTATTTCAAGGATATCATAGAGGTACAGGAAGCCTTTAGAACTGCCTTGTGGAACTCCAGCCTGTATCCGTTCGGGTGAAAGCATCTTCTTGTTTTATCCTCAAGTAGAAAGACTAAGTATGATTTTAAGGGTTCTAAATAGTTTGCAGGCAGCATTCTCTGGGTCTTGTAGTTTAATCCCTCGTGCCATTTGGCTCGTCAAGCCTGTTATTTTATGTACTTGATCCATAGTAGGGAGAGCCGTTTCGAACCAAAACTGATATTGAAAATTTTGATGACTCGCAGGAGTCCCTTGTTAATTAATTTCTCGTGTACGTAATTTGGGATGCTCCGAGAGCAATGAGATGCGTCCGGTAGGACGTTGGTTCAGTTTTTGTTTCCCTGACTGTGGAATCTTGATTACTTCTGCTTTATTCCAAAGTTAAAATACAAATCGCAAATTCATCAATGCATTTATGATATCGGTGATTTCACTGTGTATTTTTTGTGGTTGATTTTTCCCTTCCATTCGTAACCAGGTGCCTTTTTATGATTGATTTCTATCTGAATTGTATGCTGGATATCTCCAACAATGCCAAGGGATACCAGAAATGTGCTCTTATAGGGTGTCCTCGATTTTTCGAGAACTTTCGATTCTCGAGAATTTCGTCTCGAGGGTCGGCAGGATTTGGAGGAAAGAATGTTGGCCAAATAATCTAAAAATACGTAAATCAGCTATCTCCTGAGTGCTCATGGCCTACCGGAGGTTCGATCCATTTTTGTTGGCTGTTTGTGAGCATTTGGGTCATTTTAGATACCTATTGGCCCCAGCGTCTCCATGATTTTGAGAATGATCTGATAAATTCTTCATAGGTGGTGCCATGCGTCGAAATTTATTCGCGGCTGCTAACCTGATGGATTTATTTTTTTTTAGTTCGAGGTTCTACAATTTTTGCCCAGCTTTCTTTTTTCCTTTAATACCAGCTAAAATGTTACAGTTAAATCCTTGGAGGCCTTTCTAGATGACTGGAGTGTTATTAGCGGCTGCAGTTTGCATACTGACACGTCTGATCAATTTCTCAAGTCAACTTCTTCAGGAGAGATACAGGTTTCATTGAGCCTGATTAAGTGGTTATCTGGCTCAAGATAGAACTTATCCAAGCTTTTTTGACATAATTCTTTCTTGAAAAGTTCTTGAACTTGCTTAACTTTCAATTTTTCCGAGTCAAATCTTACAATACTTAAATTAAATTAAATTCAAATTTAAAAAAAAATTACTGTTTGTTCCTTCTGTTACTGTTTAGATGTACCGTGTTGAACAACAACATAATTTTCAAAAACTAACAGCAACGCTAGATCCTCTTGGATCTAAGCCCGAAGAAACCTAAGAATACACCAATCAATGGGCAGTTGAATCACAATTACTGGAATCGTTAATTACATCTCCCAATTGATCTTCGTAGGGCTCACTGAGAGATTAGCCATCCAATCAAATGTTTCGCATGGGTCAGTAGAGGTCTGATGGAATTATTCAATTTGAATGGTTCGCTCTCCACAGGGTAAATAACTCAGCTACCAAGATAGCAAAGGTACAGGTATTTCCCCGCGGGCAGCACCGCTCAACCTGTGGTGAGGGAGGTGTAAAGCCGAGTTCATGTGAACGATCCTAGCACAACCCACGTTATCATTATCGTTGTGCCGTGGAGGGTGGCGTTATGTGGTTATTCGCTTCTGTTCATTTCGAATCAACATCATTTTATTTGCTTCTCTGAATCCGAAGTTTTGCTACAACAGAGATGTGAACCTATTGTAATACCCTCCTGATACATAGTACGCATATTAGCTACCAAAGCGTCGGCTCTGGACGGAGAGAAACAATATTATCGGTGAAAAATGGGCGAGAATAATCTGATATTCCATAATCACTAGAAATTTATACTCCCAAGCCGTTGGTAGACCGAATTAAAATACAAGGAGCCCGGAACAGTCACCATGACTAATGTTCATTCACCTGCGATAATGTTACCCACTGACCTTTCTTGTCTTAGAGGGATTTAATCCTCCAGACCGTATACGGTGGGAGAATTTCACTCTATCACGAAAGGGTTATCATGAAGATGCAGTATCCCTGGAAAACAAATTCTGAAGAAAAAAAGAAACCAATTTTACTCAGAAAAAGAAATCTATGAAAATAAGCTCGAGCCATCTTCTCACTGACTTCGTTCCATGTGAGTTTTTTTATCCAATAAGCTTCAGCATTCGGAATTCACTATATCAGATTAGTTGAAATAATTTTTTCTCTTAATCACCGATATCGACGAAAAAGGTTGCTTGGGCCGCTTCAGAGCCGCTCTTTGAAAGGATTTCCCGTCACAGGAACACATTCTTGATTGGATTCCAAAAGGGTAGAGGGGGAAAATACGAAAACTGAACCACAAGCTTCACAGAAACGATTATAGAATTTCAAAGAAGATTAGTCACGAAGATTACTGGGAGAACATCAAAGGGGGTGATCTCATGGTACTCATGAATAACTCAGGTTTTTCATTTGGTACACCCGACAAAAATTTCTGCCATCTAACGGAAAGATATAGCGTATTGAAATACCTAGCAGAAATTATTTTCAAAGTCTCGTCTAGTTCACCAAAGTACTGCGGTTGAGAAATGATGAATTTACAATCGCGCGCGTCATTTCAACGAAGCCGCTCAATTCTATGGGAAACGTATTTCAATTTTGTATAGTTCTCTTCCTCTCAATAACAACAAATAGCATTGAATTCGCGACACCCGACATCGTTGGTCTGGTAATATTTGTTGCACAGTCGGAGAATCAACCACGAGAGAACGCGAATGAAGAACTAGAGGCCTGAGAGAAATATTGATTTTTTAGTGCCATACATAAAAATCTCAACCTGCGGTCACCTGGACTAAAAATTATTGTACATGCGTTGAGTTTTCACATTTTCTGCTGCAGAAATAACTGCAAGCAACTAGTGTACGGCTTATGTGAAGCAGTCATGTGAAGTGGTTTATTGAATATATAATATTGTGTAAGAATAATAATGAAAATAATAGTTTTGTGCTGTCCGACTGTTGTTTGACCTTTCCAATTGTACAAATATTCCAATCTGAATCAATGATAATGATAACAAAATTATGTAAAGAGGTGTAGGACTGGACACTTTAAAGAGATGGGAACAGTACATTTTGTTGCTCTTCAGGCTAGTAACCACAAAACCCCATTTGTTGGCTGATTTGTTTGCCTTGAGGTTTCATTTGGCAAAAGCTTCAAATCACGCTGCAAATTCTTCCACAATGGTTTATGGATAAAACTGAGTGTCCAGGACTCATTACTATAGATTGAGCGACTAAAATTTAGCAAAAAATGACGAATGACGAAACCTCAAGGACTGGGGTCTTGATACTGCGTGAGGCGGGAGTTGTATGATTGAGTCCAACGGGCAGCTAAGCTAAGCCTATGTCGGCAGATGACCTCAAAAATACAGTTGATGAAGCTCAAAAATACAGTTATATACCAAGGATTGAAGTAATTCCGTAGAAGTTCACTATACACTCCAGAAGATCCACTTAATAGAAACGACATGAAATTCAGATTTTCCTAAAAGCCTGAAACAATTGTCGCCCCCCACCCGAATAATATTTCGTTAAGGTCGACTTCGAAGATAATAGATTTGTGTAAGCTGAGCCCGCTGCACTCCTAGGGAGGCCTCCATAGCGATATCTTATCTGCGCCTCGAGTTGACAATACAGGGAGGAGAGATGGGGGTCAATACAGTCCCGTGGTACCGCTTTTCAGAGCTGCCGACCCTCTAAACCACCACTGGGTTGACGGGTTGCGAAGTTATACGGCACTCACGCCATACTCAAGGGGTTGGTAGACAGGGGCGGCCCACATATTATGACAACAACTTGAATTTCCAGATTGGCTTAGATTGTTAAAGTCGCTTGTGAACTGGCGTTTACTAAAACAAGCCAAAATTAACATCACAGTGTGAATAGGTGAGTAAGATTCATAAATGCTGAATGAAAACTACACGATATTCGAGTGACATTCTAATTTTTGTAATTTATAGAGAATAAATGTAGGAAACATCAATCATGTTGACCGAGGCCGGCCAAAAATGGGTCCGAGCTGCATCTAGGCTTTTGCTTCCGCTATGTTGCTTTGGCAGGGGATTTCAATTCGCTTTTTACCTTTGACCCGTTTACATTACTTATTCTCGATCGTCTTCCCTTGATAGAAAATTCGAGAAAACGAATTCCCTCCCTCTTCTCGTCCTTCTCATTTATGCATCAGAATCCTTTTTTGCAAAGGTCTCCTTTCCTTCTTCGGTGAAATTCCCTTTTTTGACGGGGATGAACAAGCTCTTTCGAAAAAAATATGCCATTGTGCCAGTGTGAGGCTCTTTCACTGGTTTCTCATGTCAGACGTCAACAGAAGTAAGATCACATTCAAACTCCTTTTACAAGAGCCCTTGAAGTAGAGTGGAATAAACGGCCATCCACTGAAGGCCAAACGAGAGGGGCAGAATACGAAGTGATGAATTCGTCAACGGTAAATTTTGCAGATATTCGGTTAAATGATACCGTCTATTTGAATAGAAAGAAACGCGGAAGAAATCGAGTGTTTTCCTATCGAGTCAAATGTAATCGGGTGGCAGACATCTTTATCAAATGTCACGAAGGGAGAAAAATAATTATTATTACCATTTTTCACCCTGAAGAAAAGTGCCTACGAGAAAAGCAGAGCCCGGTTAGTTGAGTACAAGGACAAATAGTCAAGTCATTGATGAGGATTCTGAAGAAAATAAGTCATGAAAATGGGTACTCATGAGTGACATGTTAAGGCTAACATTCAAAACTGTTTCCGACTGCGTAATGTCCTTATATTATTCAATATACCATTCAGTGAATCCATATCATCGTCAGGCGCATCCTAAAGATTTCAAATGTGGCCGGAATTCACTTGGTAATTAAAACGATAAAATGTATTTTACAATGACTGGTGGACTTGAAAAAAAGTTGGACAGCTAAAACAGACAAGTATTTTGGTGAGCCTCCCAAAGACTTTTAGCGAGTGAATAATTTCTTAAAATTTTAATTACTGGATTGATTAGGTTTAGCTGAAGGGTTCCTCAGTTGTTTCAAACGTAACATTTTTTAATGTGTTGAATGTTTCACTCATGCTCTCAAAATGTAAGTAGCTTCCGTTCCATTAAAATATCTTATACAGACGTACGAAATCCTCGTGCTCTCGATCATTATTTCGAAGATGATGGTGAGTTTGTTATTACGAGAATTAATAATCATGAGAACTACGAGTCTGATTACATTCGGGTTGCTGGCTTTCATAGAGTTGAGCGAGGAATAACTTATTCATGGCACTCCGAGGAACGGAAGCAAGAGAGCTGATTTGTTTTATTATTCGTCGGGAGAGAGGGAAGATTTATCCAATTCATATTAAACGAGAATCAATTCTGAAAAGAATTTTCCACGGAAGGGAGGCTGCAAAGGTTAACCGGATCGGTGTTCTAAGATGATGTTTCAATATTGGAAAACAAAATAACGACTTGCTTCTATCCGAATTCTTGGAATACTCCCCCATTCCATGAATTAAAAAGACTGCATGGAATGTTGATAACGAGGTAGTATTTAACAGCAACTATCAGATATGAGTTACTTGGCTTACCTATAAAGGGAATTTCAAAGCTGCTCCAAACACCTTCCTGCCTTCCGGTTTGCTAAAAACCTGTAACAAGAAAAAATAAGCGAATGAGATCGATGCCGCCCTACTTCCAAAAATGATGCAGTCAAATTAACGAATTGTATATCACGTGCGTTGAAATTGAATCATCAATAGCACTTAAAGGTCTTCTCTCAACGGCAGTACCTTTATCAAAACTACTTGAACTAGGGAGCGAAGAAAATAGTGATTCATCGTTTTAAACGTTATTAGATGCCTAGTCAACGTAAATCCAAGTACAGAAAGTTTGCGCTCACTCTGGTAATTTCGATTAAATTCGCAGAGGGACCAACATTACACAACTAGAGGAACTACCACTATTTCTCATTAGGCGACAGCCGGTTCCTGAATCTCGACAACAGAAAAGGATGCGAATTCACGCGCGGTTGTCGCCATCAACTTTTTTTTCTTCTACAATTAAAAACAATGACGCCTAGCGCACAAATAACGATGGAAACAACAGAGAACAGGAGTAGAAGAGGTGCTCAGCGGTTTTTAGCCACTTGACTCACAAACGAGCCTCTTCAAACGGGAGGGCTTTTTCCTGAGGAAACTCGTCCTTCGTCGGCCCACCTCTCTACCTAATCGATCTATAAAGATACATTTTGGCGAAAGTCAGTTCCACAGCGAAGGAGTTAACGTCCTGTGAGTTTTAGAAGACTATCCCCGCTTTCAAGAAGATTGTGTAGTCAGAAATACCTTTAGTATATATTTTACGGAAAATCACACGATCACGCAAACATCACATGGTGTAATAAAACCAGAATTTTCTCACTGGTCGTCGAATTATCAAGTTTGATTAATCCCCTTTCATGATGATCAATTTCGAACAGAAGCAAATACTTCTAAAGAAATTTTCACCGTACAATGGCAGATCAAAATTATTGTTCTCAAACGCTTCCATTCATTCCACAGTAGTTTACTGTTTTTAAGTAAGCTCTCAGCCAATTCTCACAAAATAAGTAAACAATTATTGTACCCGAAATCGAACACTTTTTTCAATAAATACTAGAGGGAAAAATATTTTAAAATTATAAGAATGAAATGAAAGAGGAGTGGTGGAAGAAACTAACAATTAACTGTATTATTATTATTAACAAAAAAAACTACTAATAAAGCTGAAAATGACGACTTTTGTTTTGGGAATAAGTAGGAAACTTCCGCATTACTGGCTCCCCGTACCTATGATCCAGTTCGTTGCTCAGAGTCATGCTCAATTTCATTTATCTGATGAAATGAATTTTTAAGCGATAAAAACCGCATTTCATATATTTCATAATTAATTACACCTTCCGTGCAAATACTAGAATTTCTTCACGATCGGTTATACTCGTACTTATACGTTCAGCATTTCTCGTCAGCCTAATAAATATTTTATTAGCGGCGAGACCGGTTTTCATTGCTTGTGAGAACCTTGAATTGAGAATTTTGAGACGAATATATACCTATGCGAATAAAAAAGCATCAATAAAGAGTCATCAAATTGAGTTCCCGGGGCCCTATAAACTTAAGACACTGGGAAATCAAGATTCCGAATCAAATGATTAGAATATCTAATTCACACAAGGTGCAAAAATAGAAATCGTGTCGACAGTAAACCGCAAGAAAAGGACTTCTATGTCTGTCTATCTCACTTAAAAAGCAAACGGGAAGACCCTGATGAATTTTCAATATTGTACTTATGCTTCACAGTGACTGGATATACTAAAGGGCATTGTTGAAAAAACCGGAGGGGGAAAAGGTAGTCGAGTTGAGTAAATTTGCCACTAATAACTGACCTCATTCTCAAAGGGTGTGCAGTTTATTCAAGCATTAAAACCCTCATCCACCTCTGCGGCCACCGCCCAGTTCTCTGGACGGCACGTGCCACCCACTTTTCGTACTATTTTATTTGAAATTTTATAAATTCGAGGTAGCGAATACAAAAGAGAATTTACGGAAGAACGTTTAGGATTCGGACGAGGTAGGCCATCAGGAATTGAGTGAGAATACTCGCCGATGTGGAGAAATCGCATCGTGTTTTAGCTGTTGGTTGAGCAACCTTGTATTTTTACGATCTACCAGGACGGATATCGAGCAAGTAAACTGAATGACAGTACCATCATGCCAAATTCAAGAAAATTCAGAGACGTCTGTCAATATGAGACAATCCTAAGAAGGGAGTCTTTCAGGCAGGATTGGTTAGTACGGAAGACAGACAGGAAGGCGATATTAAATGTCAACAAATTGTAGGTATACTGAGGGAAATTGGAGGAGTCACGATTAAGAGAGCGCTCGAGTGAAGACTTGAGGAGACGTGCATAGCCTACCATTTGATTGTGCTTAAAGGGAAACTACCGGAATGAACGGAAATATCATTAATGGGCAATTACGCTCGCAGGGACAATTTCATACGTCAGGGCCGATACCTCTTTCGAATCAGATCGGCTAAGAGGAAAATGAACAGCAACAGGGACCCACCACGACATGGAACGTCCCAGCGCACGAGAACACGAGCGTCAACGAAGGGCGGTGGCATTAGCCCGTTCTAAATTTAGATTTGAGCACGGCACCACCCCTATTTTCCAGGTGAAGTGGTTCCAAGCTGAACCAACCACTCCCCCTCCCCCTCTCATCATCCTATCGAAACCTGAAATTTTATTTTTAGGCCTCGACAGGTGAAGGAATAGTGAACTAAATGCGAGCCGAGGTCGAAAACGGGACGCGTACCAAATTCACTTTCAGCTGATCCAATTCCGAACTCCACCCGCTTCAGCCCTTCCCGCCCAAAGGCCTTGAACCTCGATAGCTGTCTCACTCATAAATTCTAATTACAATGAAGGCTCGGAATTAATAACAATGGATTATTTAGAGTAACGAAAAGTCATAATGTGATCATCAGAAACAAATCGAAACAATTTGATTAATTTTCAACTTTTTTAAATTTAGGTTTTTACAAAACTGTTTATTTATTTATTATTAGTCTTTCCAGCTATGAGTTTCACCACGGTCAACCACATCTTAGTTGAATCGTCCCATACCTATCAAAAAGCCTTTAACTGACACGGCACTGATGAAAATGACTGAAATATAAATTCCCGTAAGACACCTCAGATCAATGTCTCTGAACAACTTCTGTGAAAATTAATTCAAAATATTTATACTTTAATCGAGGAAATTTTAATTTAAAAACTTTATTCTATCAACATGAAAAGTTTTAATAAGAGCACGTTAAATTTGTTTCTTACTAAAATGTTAATAGTGGGTACCAACCCGAAAATTCATCAATTTGGAAGGTGTCATTGTTTTGATGAAATTTGATTTTTTAATCAAATTTGTTGAAGGATTTTAATTGTGTGTAAGAAAGGAAAACCGCCAAAAAAGACTGACGAATTGATCAATTTAATATTATTGACAATTCAATTGGTGTATTCTAGAATTAAGTTGGAGTAATATTGAAGTAGAGCATTGTCATACCTGTAAAGTAATTATAAATTATTCCTTTCGAGGTAAGTTGCAATGGTGTTACACTGAACGAACACTTATCAACCACTCCACTGGAAAATTCAATTGCGAGTACTCTAGGAAGAAATTAAAAATTACAACAATGAAATCATCAAAAATTAACACTTTAGAACAATTTGGAATTTTAGTTTAATTTGAGCGCAAAATCGCGGGAGCTAACATGACGCGAGAGGCGGCGGGCGGTGACTGAGGAATCCGGCTCGTAGTACTCAGTGGTTTGGAAAAAGGGGGGCGGCAAGCGGGGGCGGGATGGCAAGGGTGGGTTTGGGGGGAAGTTGGCAGGTGGTTACGTTGGTGGGAGGGCCCAGGAACCACCCCCGAACC
Organism: Cyrtorhinus lividipennis; assembly: GCA_019603395.1. Lineage (NCBI taxonomy): Eukaryota > Metazoa > Arthropoda > Insecta > Hemiptera > Miridae > Cyrtorhinus > Cyrtorhinus lividipennis. The sequence continues at coordinate 7,884,697 of CM034003.1, read as the reverse complement.
CGCACTCCTCCGCCAGTAACCCACCCCCTAACACACTCCGCGCTTTTCTTCGAAGGCGAGGGTTTTCTTTTTTTTCTTCTAAATCTTCCTTATGAAGATGTGGTTGTACTCAGAAATGGGTCCCGGGGTGTCGTCAATCTTTGTAAGGCCCCTCAAGACAAATCCCACTCCTACAGTGTAAGACAACTCCGGATTAGACCGCACAACCTCTCGAGATCGCGTACACGTCATGGCCACGACCATGTGAATTTATGGGCAAACTTTTGTCAAAAAACAGCTCAAACCACTCAGCAAGCGGCAAATAGTAATTTTTTCAAGGTTCAATTTTTCACGTTGACCGTCATCTTACTCCAAATTTCACCACACGACCATGCACTGCGTCAGCACATTTTAATGCCCTACAACAAATGAAGAGCACGTTCCTTCGGCTCTGACACCTTCTACCCGAAGAAGATCACGTAGGCCAGTCGGTACCACCATTACCTTGCCATGTTTCCGGAGGGCTGAAGGGCACGGCCCACTTTCCGAGGTTTATGATCTCCCGGGACATAAATTCAAAGCTTGATATATTATAACGGAAACCGCGGGTGGTAGATATAGCGAACGAAAAACCTTGCAAAACCCCCACAGATCACGTTTTCCAGCAGCCTATGGCAGGTTTTTCCTATGAGGGCGAAGTCAATTTTTGAGGACATTTCTCATGACTCAATTACATAACTCGACTGTTACCCTGTCCAACTTACCGCACACATTCAAAGAAGCACCAACAGGTTTCTATCAAACTTTGCTACATGCATGAAAGTTTGGGCGAAAATAACGTTTGCTGACGACAGGAGGGGAATAAGGTTTAAAGCGTATGTTTCCATCACCGAACTAATGTCGTAAGTATATTCAGCAATGTAATAACTCTTCGAAGGCACAGGAATTCACACCAGAATCTACATACCAGAGAAACCACAAGTATTGAGAAATACTAAAGCCGGCCTAATACACCATTCTTTCTTATTTTTTCGAAAAAAAAAATCATGGATTGCTCTTCCTTTTGGTTGGTTATCCCTTGAATAAAAAAAAAAAGTCACTTTTTTTGGTAGTAGAAAATTTTCTAAAAATGAGAAATTTCCGCCAGGGACCCGTTTCCGCCTTTAGTTGGTCCTCAAAACTTTTCAGCCCAATCAGACCAAATTGGGAGGAGGGGGGTCAAAATTTGTTTTTCGAAAATGGATTTTGGAGATTTTTGGCGATCAAGGCATGTGGGGTTTTGTTTTTCACTAAATTTTGGACGCTAAATCCAATGAGACGGGTCCCGGGACGATTGGTGCCCACCGAAAGAGGTTCGGGTCAGGATGGGTACCTACCTACCTATTTGGAAAGTGGGTTTTCTAGATCTCTGGTACCTAGGCGTGTGGGGTATCATCGTTCACTAAATTTTTGATTAGAATGAGTCTCTATTTTCCTGGTCCGAGAAATAACCAACCCCTGTGAAAGGGTTTTGCAGTGGTTTTTAACGCATTGTCAAGTTCTACGTTTTCTACCATTCCTCTGAGGCTCTTCCCACTTGAATTAAAATGTCCAAGTTCTCATAATATTACAAAAAAAAGCCTTTATTAGTGATCTTCTTTTAAGAATTCGTATTCATTTATTTTATTTTTATTTTTTCATGCAAATTTTTTTTTATGGGGTTAGTCAAACTAAGGGTGAGAATGCACTTCACATGATTGAATGGATAAGTACCCAATTAGGTTCAAGAACCTGTCAACACGCCGCGCTTTTGGGGAGCCAAAAGTAAAACACAAACTGTGGTTTAAACACGGACCACGATTCATTCCGATTCACACTACCCCTAAATATTCTCAATATACACCCAACAAATACCATCATTATTCCCACTAAATTTAGCTGACTTTCCGACAGCAATACGTCAGTAAGAACATACCACCTAAAATCGCCCCGAGACGCTCACGTGTGAATCGGCTCGTGAACTCTGCTCTGAAATTGCATCAGCTGACGCCGAAGGAGTCGCTGCGCCTCGTGACGCCTCCGAGAGAGGGAGAACGAACGTATAATAGCATCCTCGTCTCGACGAAAGCTCCAGTTTTCTCTCCGCTACAAACCCCAGTGGACGAAATGTGTGCGACCAACCACTGCGACTGCGCCGACGTTCGACTCGCACCCGTCAAACAGTTCGGCGAGCCCCCACAGACGAAAAGAGCTGAATTAGTCGAGTCGTCATCGTCCGAGAAAGATGACGTCCATGACAGCGTCAGCCGTCACCCGGGTCACATACCGAAATTTGCTACGTCCTCCAACACCGGCGATAACGTCAAGATTGGTTTACTTCAGCTGCAGAACATCGCATCCCACCCAAAAATGAAGTGAGTGATTTGCGCTTACAATACTGACTCAAACTTACATGATCATCAAGAATACAAGAACAATTTGTTTAGTCAACAAACAGCGCAAGAGCCATAACTATCCCGCAAATAAGGCAAAACCCAAACATTTTTATTGTATTCTTACTAACCAGCTTTCTTTACCTTCTTATAGCTCCTATGCATTCATTGTCACACGTAGAACAAGTAATTTTGAAAATTCACCTACAAATTGCATACATAATTTATTCCAAGACTATTTTGACTCTCTGTCTTAGCTGGGAACACCGAAAATCGACACCCAACGAACTAGCTAAATCTCAATACTTAGGGGTGCAGTCAAAGCAGATTTAGAAGAGCTTCAATTCATCATCAGTAAAAGCCCAGTTTTTGAGGTAAAGGGTAGGAAAAACTACAAACATTTTGAGATGTGTTAGCCAACAAACCAATCATGAAATGCGTCTCCAACATTCTACCGCACATCGCTAACGTTATTACGGTCGTCACTTTGACCCACTCAAAATGATATTCTTGTGATAATTATATATTATATAATTTCCCCTAAACGTGGGCTCCTCAAATAAGCGTTTGATAGCTCGATTTGAACGCGAAGCGGTCAACGATTAATTACTAATTATTAATGTAAATGAAATCGCCGGGGCCAAAAGATCGGCTTCCTTTGTTGACGCACGTGGTATTTAATCAGGACTAAAGTGGTTCGTATTCGCAAAGGTATAGGGCAACCGTTGGTTTTGAAAAAGGTACTCGAGTTTTTTGTGAAATCACAGAGACCCTTCATTGCTTACAACAATTTTTGATCAGCTGAAATTATTATTTCTGCTATTCTCGAAGCTGTAAATGATGAACAAAATGTTGGCAACGTAGAAACTTCCGTTCTGAGAACGGATGTTTATCTAAGCACAACATGACGTTCGTGAGACCAAACCGAAAGGTTGACACGTTCTCACCGATAGCGATCTATTTGCGTTAAATGTCGTTTTCTAACTAGACCATTTGTGGAATAACTGGATTTTTGGAATATTCCATAGAATCTACGCCCTCCCCTTCAGTCCCCAAATAGTCAAAAATCGAATAGGTACGTAAATAAATCAATTGAATGGGCTGGAGAAAATTAGTTATTCTTGTAACAGAAACTGAACGCGGATCACCAGAGTGGTATGAATGATGGGGAGGAAATCCGTGGTGACCCTTTAAACTCGTGTAACTGATAAACCCCAATGAAAATCAGCGCACGGCGAACGCCGACTTTCATTTGAAAAATAATCGCAAGCGGCGGTGTCAATTTTTACCGCGTGGAGCACGTTTCGCCACGAAAGGTCGAGGAACAATCGGAACAAAAAAGAGAAAATAAAAAGGCCTACGTGAGTCAAGTAACGTTAACCATGTCTGCACCCTTGACACCATAACTGCTCCGATGGTTTTAAGTTACTAACTTCTTCCGCTCTAATGAACTTAACCTGATAAACCTTCACTCTGCACCCTTCTTCTTCTAACATTCCAAGAATTTCAAATTGTAAGTTAGAAGATGACCCAGCGAAGTAGTAATTGATTGCCTGTAGATTCTTTTCAACTCACAGCGGTTTGGTTGTCATACAAATGAAATCATGTGAACCAGAAATAAAAATGATAACCTCTGCCCCTTCTTCACCTGTTGATTTAATACATCAGAAAACAGGAACCTATATTATCATGCTTGTCGTAATCAATCGTTAGATAATGAATCATAGATTCATTCTATCAAGAACCCGTGTTGGCGAAGGGGGTATCTGTATTGGCAAAAGTATGATCACGAAATAAAACATCTCCATCATAATCATTTCAATAGTTAGCGAAATTGCAATCGCGAACTAGCCTGGAAATACTGCTTACAAGGTCATGGGGATTGTAAGTAAAAGTAAGTTTAAGTTTAAGTTTCGTTAAAGGGAAAAAGATTCCCTCAGCGTTATCAGTACCCCCATTGGAGCAATTGTGATGACGATGAGTTAGACACGAAAATTATTAGGGTTCTGAAGATTTTTTGGGCCCACCCCCAATTCCTCCATGGGCTTGGCACCTCTTGGGCCCTCACAGAGCAAGGTTGGACATTACTCGCGGGATTGAAATGAAGTCTGAAGTGTAAAACATGACTAATAGACAGACAGGGTGAACTCTCTGTTCGTAGTATAGATACTCAGATAGATAGATAGGATGTTGTATTCCACACATAGTTTGCTAGCATGGAATACACGTACGTAAGCTACCAACGTTTTGATGTATATCTTAAGTAAAATGAATACGTTTCTTCACTAATTTTGTATTCAATTGTTGAAAATTTTTGTTAGAATTCATTTACATTGCAATTTTAATCTTTAATGAAAACTGGGTGAAATTGCCAAGAAGTTTCGGTTACCAAAAGAGAAGCTTATATGAGCAGATATTTTGGATGTTTTTATCTCATTTCATAGAATGCACTTTTTTAAATAATCTACTCATAATATCACCCCCTCGCATTATGAGGTTTGCTATTTTTTGAAATTTGAAGGTTAAATACGAAAGGCCCTATTCCCTTAATCTCTGACCTTTTCAATCCTGGGCAATAGGATAGGATCTTCGATATATTATGTTGCCATCTCGCCAAATGATGACTGCAACGAGTGAGTGAATAAACGAGACGTAGACTCAATCTTACTGAACGATGAATCGCATTTTAGGTTAAAGCATCCCTTATAGCGGTCTAAATGGTTCTTTGCTTTCTATTATCCAATGAGAAATTCTCATTGCACTCATTAGTCTTTGTCTGATCAGCAAGACGGTAAATTATTGTAAGACATAAATAAAATATTAAAATAACACGATAAAAGCGTTCATGTTCCTTGTTCAACTGTCATCCATGCCGTAATTAACCAAGAATAATTTATTATGAGTGTATGGTTGGTTGATATTTTCAATCAGCAAGTTCCTGAGTTTGAGTTACTGATATCGTTAAACCTCAGTTGACCTTTTCCCACCGAGCTCGTTTTATTGGCGTTTTTATAGCTTGAGATGTACAGCTTCAGATGCCTGAATGCATACTTGATAGTAGAAATGCCTCGTCAAACCGACATTAATCGTCTAGTAGCGGTGATAGGCAGTGTAATAACTTCCAATGGTGGGAATCATTTCTAGAGGCTCGTTCGGTTGCGAAGCAGCTATTTTACGACTGGGCCCTAGATTTTTACCAATCGTAAACGTTTCATTTCTGAAACCGTCCGGGCGGACTTGTAGGGTTGACACGCCCTGAATGGTGCAGACTAAACGGTGAAGACGCTAATGGATGGTTGGTTTTATCTAGGACGCCTCGTCGTCAAAAAAAGAAGCCTTGAAACTTTCTACGTATCAGACAATAAGAGGCGAGTCAGGAATGGGCCTAGTAGGTAGATTTCAGATTTTCTAGAATATTCCTATAACTAAAACGCTGCAAATTCTTTCACAGGAGTTGGTTATTCCTTAGACCAGCAGCATGGAGACATTCCAATCGATTCAGCGTCCAAAATTAGTGGAAAACGATACCCCACACGCCTGAATCGTTGAAAATATCGAAGATCGAATCCCATGATGTTGGCTGGTCGTGTATAACCGAATATAAATTTGCCTGCAAATTGCTGAACGACCCTACAAACGATCAAGCGTTATCGGGAGCGGTTTTTATTTGAGGTTCACACCATTCGTATTTCGAGGCCCCTTGACCCGCGTGATTTGGACGCCCTCATACACCGTGTCGAGGCGAGATGAGTAGCCGATCAAAGGAACGGCCATCTATTTCAATTAACGTTCTCACGATGCGTCATCAATCCAATCGAAAATTTCTTCCCCACGGTTTTAGGTCACATCCCTATCGAGCGTGAACCGATTACGTTAGCAATAAATTTACGTATTCGGAAGTTATGTCGACTGACGTCGCATTCAGGAATGAATGGGACGGGTATCAGCGACTACGAAGGCGATTAGAATCACGTGGGGCTTGGCGGAGGCAAAGAATATCTACGTCACGCGGTAGGGTGACCTTATCTATCTACACTGCTGACACTGACTGTGACGTAGGTATTCTAGAATCGCTGCACATTCTTTCACAGGGGTTGGTTATTCATCAAACCAGGAGCACGGAGACATGGGGGGAAAACAGTGAGGTAGAGTATCCAGGACTCATTTCAACAGATTCACCGTTGAAAATTTAGTGGAAAATGATACCCCACACGCAAAGGAACCAGAAACCTCGAAAACTCACTTTTGAAATAGGTAGATAAATACCCATTTTGACCCAGAACCTCTTCCGGTGGGCGCCAATGGTTCGGAGGCCCTTCCCATTGGATTCAGCGTCCAAAACGTGGTAGGAAATGATACCCCACGAAATCACCGAAAATTAATAACGATAACCCTGCACTAATCGGCAGAAAAATACCAATACTATTGGTATGATACCCAAATACCCACAGGCAATCACAAACAAACTATTATCTAATTGTCGATTCGGTTCGAAAGGATCTCCCACTAATAAGGAAGTACGTCCCTGACGACGGCGATTAATTCATCAGAAACGCTAACGACAAGAAGAAAACTGCCCGTAACCTACTATCATAAAGATTTTGGTGACAACTTTTGTTGTGTTTTGCATATGGGGTTTCAATATTGGTTTTCGAGCTTTGGGAGAAAGTGGGCGTGTGGGGTGTAGTTGTCAGTCATTATTATGGGTCGCAGCATTGACTCAGATTCAAATGAACAAAAAGATTTTGAAATTTCTTATTCCACCGAATTAACGTCAGTTGAGCGAAATGATGACTCAACTGTAGACCAGCCTGTTGAAGGCATGGGCCAGGGGTCGAATCAGTTGACAGAAGGCCCTGCCTACGATCCTCGTAGACGCACACGTACTCGTCAGAATAGCGTCCAAGTTGTAACATAATTTCGTGGTCTTTTTAGGCTTATTGAGATTTCAACAATTTATTAAAAATTGCCTGTAGTATTTACTATTTTTATTGTTGGCAATTCAACCATGACCAACTTGAATTACAGGACGATACTCGCATCCAGTCAACCCGTTCATGCTATGGCCATAATTTGCGTGGCGATGGTTTTCACCTGTTTAATCGGAGAACAAAGCACCTCTCCCAAGCCGTACTCCTCGTTGACTACTTTCGCCTACGTAGCCTCCTTCGCACTTCGTCTAGGATCTCAGTATTGGATGACTTTCGTCTCAGGTAATAGATAAACATTTTAACGTGAATATACTCCCACCTCTTGTTTAAGGGCAAAAAAGGTACAAAATAAAAATAATACATATTACAATTTCAATTGCAGGGCTGTCTTTGTATTTCACGCTGACGAGACACGCTTTTGGAGACGTGCAAGTTGTCTTATTTCCAACATACTTCGCCAGTAACGCCGTATTTAGTGCCATCGGCTTGCTATCATTCACCAAACTTCACAGCCATATTGAATGGGAAAATTCTCATTGGATACAGGTGAATTTAATGAATAAATTAGCTAAATTACGGATAACTGCCCTGTACCCAAAAAACGCTGCAAATTCTTTACACGGGTCGGTTATTCCTCGGACCAGGCGCATAGAGACTCATTCCTTCAACATGGGAAAAATGGGGGAAACAGTGGGGGTGGCGGATCCCGGACCCATTCCAATCGATTCAGGGTCCAAAATTTAGTGGACAATGATACGCCACACGCCTAGGTACCGGAAATCTCGAAAACACACATTCGAAATGGGTATATAGGTACCCATTTTGACCCATAACCTCATCCAGAGGGCACCAATCGTTCCGGGACCCATTTTATTGGATTCAGCGTCCAAAATTTAGTGGAAAATGATACCCCACACGCCTAGATCGCCGAAAATCCAATTTTGCTAATTTTGATCTAGACACTTCGAAACGTTCAGAAAAATTTTTGGGCCAAATCGGAGAGATCGACTTTTTGCATGAAAATTCAGGTTGATTATTCAAGGAATAACCAATCAAAAGTGAAAATGTAGTTTTTCGATCAATTTAGAGTTTGGAACCACATCGAAATCGGTACACTCTCGATTACCAGCATTTCAACTTGAAATTGCCCATTTTAAAGATAAAATATTGATTCTCGTATGTCAATGTTTTTCGAATAAAACACCTCATACTATTGATTCCTCTTCATTGTCTCAGGTAATCGCTCTGTCGACCAGTTTCCTACTTGAGTCTCTCGGACGCCTCTACGTGGCGCCTCGGGTTGTGGAACTCATCAAGCGAAAAAAAGCCATCGAACTGTCACAACCTGGAGTTGGGTCGGAAATTGGTAAACACGATCCTGGCCCCTTGAAGGACTGCCCTCACTACATGGCCATTCACGGACGATTTAGAAGGCAACACATGATCATGGCTGTTTGCAACGTCGCAGCTATCGCATGCACCATCTTGCAGTTATTTTACATGTGTCAATCATTTTCCTTCACCCCCTGTTAATTTCCTTGTGGACACTTCTAGGTTATGACAAAATCTTGGTTTATCTTTTTCAACGATAATTACGGAGGGAAAAGTTAACCGAAGTTCAGAAAGAAACGTAGCGGGTCTGAACCAGGCAAGAATATTAGAGCTTGTTCGATAATTATTGCAGGCAGCGAAGAACGGGACAAAAACTCAAGGACTTATTTATCATCTGTCCGCTAACCGTAGTACTGAGTAAACCAACTGGTTACTTACACACTGTAGGAACAGATTCATTCATTCCCTTGAAGATGAAATCACCCAAACCCACCGAAACAAACTAACTTCTAATGACAAATGACCATTGTAAAAAGGCAAATAACTACTTTTTAAAATTTTATAATTTGGCAAGAGCCCAATTTTGTCCAAGATTTTTTGTTTTTTGTTTAGTTATCCAACAGATATTACATTTTTTGTTTGACCTACCTATTGAATCACGAGTATTTCTATGGATTTTTAACCATAGAACAGAAAACATCGTACAGTATGTGGAACAAATCAATGATTAGTACATGATTGCTGAGGTACAGCTTGAGTAAAGATATTGACAGTATTCATAGACTAAGGAGTAGTGTATACTGGTGTTTAATCAACGTACCTGCTGAAGTATGAAGTCTAAATAAGTATAGCTAGTTCCTGACGATATAATTTAAATTAAAGAATAAATAAGATACATTTGCATTGAAGGAATCTCTGGACCGTCTAATGTCAGGTAGGTAATCGGCACGTGTCCGTCTCTTCTAAACATATTTTGTAATGCAGCCACAATACTATTTTTTTTTTAATTATTTTTTAATGTATAAGATTGAATGTAATTAGATTAGATTTCATTTAAATGTATTTGAATATTGTATTTCACGTATTAGGCAAATAGCCATACGCGCAGTTCCTTGAAGTTTGACATTATTGTGGTTCAACGACTCAGTGTTAATATTGGCTACTCCTAAAAATTGAAAATATATAATGATTTTTATTTTTAAATATTGTTGATAGTTCCAGTAATCTATCGCTGCAAAATTATTCCACATTGAAAAGTATTGAAAAAGTATAGCTAAGTTCACGAAACGTGGAAATGCTTAAGCCTAAAACGCCAAGTTTCAATCACCACAGAAATGGAGTCATCAAAGTACCACAACTGCTTCTCTATTGCTGTAGTGGTTGTAACTGAATTTGATTAGAATTGCGCTACTACTCTCGTTTCGAGAGTTTGATCATGACGAAAGATAAAATTCACGTTGAAATTTCTAAGCAGAAAAACAAATACTTCCAAAAAATATTACAATTAATCGCTTTTGAACCATACTCTTCTCCGGTTCGCGGCGACCGGCCGTACTCATCTCATTCAATTGAGAGTCTATAATATCATTATCATTGAAAAACGATAATATCCCACACGCCCGCGTACTCATGCTTTGAAATGTTTTCGGTGTCAATTTTAAAAACTCCAGAAATGAATGAAACTAAAAGACACACTTACATTTACATAGCTTCTAGCGAAGTCGGATAATATCGTATACACAAACGAAAAACCCTGCAAATTATTACACACGGGTTGGTTATTCCTCGAATGGGGGAAACAGTGGACATGGCGGGTCCCGGACCCATTCCAATCGATTCAGGGTCCAAAATTTCTTCGCTACTTGATGTACAATATTTCTCATCTCTACTTGATGCGGATGTGTTTACTCAGAGCTTCCTACCTTCAGAAATACAACTAGCGACCCTAAAATTACTACGTTCTGAGAAGCCTCATTCCTCTTAATCCTAGATGTGCTTTTGGTTGGTTATTCCTTGAATAGTCAACCTATGTTTTCAAGGAATAACCAACCAAAAAGCGGAGCCAAGAGCTATTTGCACTGGCTTAATTTCTCAAATAGGAACCACCGTGTATGGCCAAGTGTAGCGACCGTAAGATCAGTGTGGAACATTGAAATTCCGTCAGAGTCATATCTATATAGGTATATTTGGACTGAGTGATTAATTAAAAACGCTGCAAATTCTTACACACGAGTTGGTTATTCCTCGGACCTCGGAGACTCATTTCTTCAACATGGGGAAAATGGGGAAGACAGTGGGTGCGGCGGGTCCCAAACCCATTCCAATCGATTCAGGATCCAAAATTTAGTGGAAAATGATACCCCACTCGTCTAGACCGCCCAAAATCTCGAAAATCCATTTTTCAAAAAACACATTTTGACCCCTACCCCGCCCAAATTTGGTCCAAATGGGCTGAAAAGTTTTGAGGACCCGTCTTGGCCGGGAACAGACCCCTGACCCGAATTTCAGATTTTGAGAAAATTTTCTACTACCAAAAAACGGCGTGGACGGCGGACGGACATTGACGTTTATTGATCTAGACACCTTGAAACGTCCAGAAACAATTTTTGAGCCGAATCGGAGAGGTTGACCTTCTGCATGAAAACATAGGTTGATTATTCAAGGAATAACCAACCAAAAGCACATCTAGGATTTAGAGGAATGAGGCTTCTCAGAACGTAGTAATTTTAGGGTCGCTAGTTGTATTTCTGAAGGTAGGAAGCTCAGAGTGAACACATCGGCATCAAGTAGAGATGAGAAATAATGTACATCAAGTAGCGAAGAGATGTATGTTCCCCATTGAGTAGAGATGATGATTCATTACATGCATGTACAATGTTAAGACGCATTTCATTTAAGTCGAAGTGGAAGGTCCAAGCTCAGTAGAAAGAAGAATAAGAAGAAGGAAAACAGAATCACGGTCAGACGTCGAGGTTGTTTTTGTTTCCATTTTACTACTGTGTCCAGTCTCGTCGCCGGTTTGAATAAATCTACGATTTTCGCGACTTGTGAAAATAATACACAGAGATGGCGAACGTCTCGTACCAAATAGCGAATCTTCTCGAAAAGGTTGGTGAAATGTAATCTAATTATTGTATCATAAGAATTGCACACGGGTGCTCCCGTTCAAGCAAGATGACGGCATCCTTGTTTCCTGCATCAAGACATTGTCATGGTTTTTTCATAATTATTTTATTCTAGTCAATGCTTAATTTCTTCAGTATTGCCACGGTTTCTGATCTGTGATTTATCTCTATTTATCGTTGTAAATTACATGCAACAATAGGTTCATACAGTTTTTTCTAAAATTTCGCTTTTTCTTACGACATTGGCTTTGTGTACGTAGCCCCCACTCGGTTGCTCACTGTCTTTCCATTCCAACTATGGTGAAACTGAGCGTACTTTTGATAACTGTTAGTAATCAATTCCACTCGAGACCGTTAATCCCCGAGTTGAACATGGTTAACGAATTACGACATTCTTCGTCATTTATTTCCAGATGACATCGAGTGATAAGGATTTCCGATTCATGGCTACAAACGATCTGATGTCCGAGCTCCAAAAAGACAGCATCAAGTTGGATGATGATTCTGAGAGAAAAGTCGTTCGAATGCTTCTGAAGTTGCTAGAGGATAAAAACGGAGAAGTTCAAAATCTGGCTGTAAAATGGTATGCACACTTTGTGGGTTTAATGAATTTGCGGCTGATTAATTTGTTCTGAATTTAAAGAGGATGCTTGTTTCAGTCTTGGCCCTTTGGTGAACAAAGTAAAAGAATATCAAGTGGAGACGATTGTTGATTCTTTGTGCTGGAATATGGTGTCTGACAAAGAACAATTGAGGGATATTTCAAGCATTGGACTGAAAACAGTTATAAGCGAGCTACCTCTCGCTTCTAATGCTCTGGCTGCGAATGTTTGCAAGAGGATCACCGGAAAGTTGAGCTCTGCCATCGAAAAGGTTTGGGTCAATAGAAAATGTTTGGGATTTTGCCACCTCGATCATAAGGCTCCAGGAATGAGATTTTGTATGTGTCAATTTCCAGCAAGAAGACGTTTCAGTGCAGCTTGAAGCTCTTGATATCCTGGCCGATTTGCTATCGCGTTTTGGAAATTTATTGGTCTCCTTCCATCAGACCATACTGACTGCTCTCCTTCCTCAACTTGCGTCTCCTCGGCAAGCAGTTCGTAAAAGGTACTAAAAGTTCCAGTTTTTTATTATGGAAACGAATTTTGCCCGGCGTCCTAACTTTTTTTTTCGCCTGTGTAGGACTATCGTTGCGCTGAGTCATCTTGTTATGTCCTGTAATCAGCAATTGTACAACAAGTTGATAGAATACCTTTTGGAAGGATTGACCAAAGATGCGACTCCATCTACCACGAGAACATACATTCAATGCATTGCGGCCATTTGGTGCGTTGTTTGCTAAGGTTTATTTGATGTTGTAGAATCAGTATGTATTTCTCCTTCATCTCGTTTTAATTTTATATTGTGCAGTCGCCAGGCAGGTCACAGGTTCGGAGAGCACTTGGAGAGGGTGATGGAACTCATTGTCACGTATAGCGAACAAGAAGACGATGAGTTGCGGGAGTTCTGTCTACAGGCCTGTGAAGCTTTTGTGCAGAAATGCCCCAAAGAGATCACCCCTCACATCAACACCGTATGAAGTTTACTTTGTTCAGCGATTTTTATTACTGTTCAATAAGAACGTGCAGGAGATAACATTAACGTTTAATTTCGCCCTCGAAGGTTCGCGAGCTCTGTTTGAAATACCTCACCTATGATCCAAATTACAACTACGACGAAGCTGACGGAGAGGTTGTCGGAGGCATGGAGTTGGACGAAGAGGATACCGACGAAGACGATGACGATTACTCCGACGACGACGACATGAGTTGGAAAGTGAGGCGGGCTTCGGCCAAATGTCTCGAAGCCATCATCGCCACCCGTCCAGAATACGTCCCCGAACTCTACCGAATTGTGTCCCCAGCTCTTGTCGCCCGGTTCAAAGGTCTATTGAAGAACTGTGCATGCAATAGACGTACCTCAGACGCTTACCACACCGATCTTACATAATGCTGTCATAAATTGGTTTATTGTACAGTGATGTTCCTTTTTACAGAAAGAGAAGACAACGTAAAAAGTGACATTTTCCACGCCTACATCACTCTTCTGAAACAAACTCGTAGCACCACCGTCAGCTCCATTGACCCCAACTGTATGGAAGACGAAGACAGTTCCTTGTGCCTCCTTCAAAAACAGGTGAAACACCTGACAAAAAATCCTTCCTCCTAGCTTTCTATTATTCCAGTCGATGACTTCTCTTTTTGTCTTTCCAGGTGCCCGTTTTGGTCAAAGCTATCCAGGGTCAGATGAAAGAAAGGAGTATCAAGACGAGGCAGGATTGTTTCGCCTTGTTGAAAGAACTTGTCACGGTTCTTCCAGGTGCACTGACCAGTCATATTCCATCGTTGATTCCCGGAATTCAATATTCGATGGGGTGAGTTAGTATTGTATTTTTGTAAAACTTGCTTCTCCTCTCTTATTTATTTCGTTTTTCATCCTTCTTTTCGTTCAAAATAATTTTTACCAACCAAAATTTATTTCAAACTGCCTGCGCCTAGATTTGATCCACGTACTCCCTGGTGATTATCCTCATAATATGTTTCAGGGATAGAAACTCCAGCAGCAATATGAAGATCGACACGCTGAGTTTCCTCCACTGCTTACTGACATCGCATCCTCCTGAAGTATTCCACGAGCACATGAGCGTACTCGTACCACCGGTCGTCACTGCAGTCTCGGATACGTTTTACAAAATTACCGCTGAAGCTCTTCTCGTACTTCAAGAGCTTGTGAAAGTGCTACGCCCACTTGGTAAGGAAGTTGAACTTGTTAGAGAATCATTAGGTGAAACGTTGACTTTTATTTAATTATTCCAACAATGTTCTGTTTGCAGAGGGCTCGACTTCCTTCGATTTTGCGCCTTACACCAAAGATATCTACCAATGCACTCTTGTGAGGCTTCGGGCGGCTGACATCGACCAGGAAGTGAAAGAACGGGCTATCTCCTGTATGGGACAAATCATCAGTAGCCTTGGTGATCACTTGCAGAATGAATTACCCACGTGCCTTCCGATATTTCTCGATCGGCTGAAAAATGAAATTACTCGGCTGACGACTGTGAAGGCACTCACAAAAGTCGCTGCGTCACCGTTGAGAATCGATCTGCGCCCTATTCTCGTAAGTGGACCCATTAAATATTTCACGTAGCTTCTAAGAGCGGTAAAAACCCACCAATTTCGATTCTATAGACGTCAAGAAAAGATATTGTAGAACCTCTTAGGAGAAATGAAATTGAGATCAAAATCACTAACAATTTGTTTTCATCTCTGGCGAAATTACAAGAGAAATGAGAATATCAATACGTGAGTATGATAATGCGATTCTAGTCTTATCTGGTAATTTATAATCATGATCACATTCATATTCATGGTTATGAGTCAGAAAGGCCTCCCTCAACTGCTCAATTTTCGTAAGACCCTGAAAAGATGTCTAAATCCCGCTCATGTTCTCATGAATTGAGTTCTTTTGCATCAAATAATAAAATTGGTTTTGTTACAGAACGACGGAATACCGTTACTCGGCTCATTTTTGCGCAAAAACCAGAGAGCACTCAAGCTGAGCACTCTATCCTTATTGGACACTCTGGTCAACAACTACAGTTCCACGCTGAAGCTCAGCCTTTTGGAAAATGTGAGTTCTTTGTCACGTGCATATATATTTTTTGATAAATTGAAGAAATGCTAAATGTGTTTATGTCTCGGCGCAGGTTAAAGTGGAGTTGCCTCCACTAATAAATGAAAGCGATCTGCACATTGCTCAGTTAACTCTGATTCTGCTCACTTCAATCGCTAAATTGCAACCTCAAGCGTTGGGGGATTTGAACAAGCCGTTCATCCTTCCGGAAATTCTCACTTTGGCCAAATCTCCCTTGCTCCAAGGTTTGTCACAAACAAGTGAGCCATTAGTCCGTCATCGATTTTTTTTTTTTACCAATTTTTATTCGGCGATGTACTGTTCAGGTGGGGCGTTGATGTCGCTGTTGGATTTTCTCGAGGCCTTGGCTAGAGCTCATCTGGCTGGATTGAGCAATAAAAAGTTACTGGAAATGCTAACTGCGCCAGTATCTCAGCACCAACCTCCTCTTCATAAACAGGTATTTCTGGTTCAGTCGTCAAATGAATTTTTTTAAATGGAATTTTAGCCAATTTTAATTTTAAATGGCCCACGATCAAGTGAATATAACCCTCGAGTAGCGTGATATAAAAATGCTGGAAAGAGCGGGTTTCCAGACAAAGGTGGTCCCGAAATTGTTCATAAGAATTTTCATTTTGGATTTTGAAAGTTGCCATTTCATCGTGCATCTCGTTTCCCCACCTCACATCAACTTCTCAACCTACTTAAGACAAAATCAACCAAATCTCCGAAGCTTAGGGGTGCTGTTCATTACTTGGATGGGTGGTTTCTCCACTGAAGGCGACAGTGGAAGTTAGTCCGTGTTGATTTTACTAACCGTGAAATTGACAACCAAATACTTGTGCATGGCGTCTAGCGTCAAAAAGGAAAGGAGTGAACTCGTTTTAAAGTTAAGTAGAATGTACTGACTAATCGGCCGGCTATCCTCAATGACCATTGAAAAAAAGCTGCTTCATTACTCAAGCCGATTTGGACGTATGGAGCGCAGTTGTGGGGCTAAACCGCTCCAACTAATCGGTAAGTCATTTAGAGATTCCAGAACTCTGTACTGCAGTGTATTACTGATGCACCATGGTACTTCCGAAACGACGCTCTGCACCGTGAACTTCGTGTGGACAGCATAAACTAAGTCATCAAGCAGAGAGCTACTGCTCATATCGCCAGGCTAAGAGATCATGGTAATACGGAAGCCGTGACGCTACTCGATGATGCAGGATCTAACTAGGCGCCTCATGTGCACAAAACCGCATGAACTCGTGTATATCATGTAGTGATTGTGATAAGTTTAGAGAGACAAGGGACCCAGGTATGAATCATAAGTCCCGATTAATGAATTTAGTTACATAAGTCAGAATAGTATGGTTAATCAGGTTATCAGATGCAATAAAAGTGTTTAAAAAAATCAAAAAATGTCAATTCGGCAGCGTACATAAATGAATTGTAGTGGCGCAGCTAAACTGACGGATGTGTAGTAGAAAGTACAACTTTTAAAAATATGAAAAATATTCAAACTGACGACATTATTATTATTTCAACTATTTCGGGACCACCCTTTAGTATAATTTGTCACAGGGCCTTATGTGAGGATTGTCGTCTTCTTGTCCCTGTGAAAATCAATGTGAATTTTTCAATAGACTCGGGTTTCTAATTTATACCTTCAAGAACTCGCCCAATGCAAACATTTACTCTCAATTCCTTCAATCGTGATCGTGATTTCCAGGCATTCCACTCATTGGCCAAATGTGTGGCCGCAGTCACCGTCCCATGGCGTAACGAAGCTTTGACCGTTGTTGTCCAACTCCTTCGCGACCTCGAGAATCCCGGCACCGACCAACTTCACATTTTCGCTCTCCTTGTTATAGGAGAAATCGGCAGGAAAATGTAAACAGTCTGAAACTCATTTAATATTCAATATGATTAATTGCAATTTATATTTCTGTTTTTGTTAATTGTAATAATTCAGTTTAATTCTTGTTTTTTAGCCGTACATGGTTTTATGTTCGTTAAGACCACCGGTACTTATACTATAAAACGAAAACAGTTTCTATAAAACGTATTACTAAGGTGCAATTCCTTGTTGTATTTATAGTGATTTGAGCAGCGAAGAAAACCTCAAAGACGTAATTTTAGCATCGTTCTCGAACCCTTCGGAAGAGGTGAAGTCTGCCGCTAGCTACGCCCTCGGTAGTATTGCTGTTGGAAATTTAAAACTCTACCTTCCGTTCGTGCTTGAAGAGATCGAGGCTCAGCCTAAAAGACAGTATTTACTCCTTCATTCTCTAAAAGAGGTGAGTTGTAAAAAACACTAGAAGCGTACCCTGGTTGAGTGAGTATTTTTGAGGAAAACAACAGCTGAGGGTTGTACTGCAAAGCCATTATTTTGAACAAAACTGATCATTTACCTCAAGTTTTCCTATCGGACTTTTAAATTACCTTCCTGTGTCTGTTTTGACTGTTTCTGGAACTTCAAATCTTGAGATCCAGAACAACAGAATTTTCTTTCCATTGTTGTAACCTCAAGGAATGAATTCGAGCTACCAGTTAATGTTGTCTTGCTGGTAAAGGCAATAGGTAGTTGGAACATGATTTTTGGTTGGTTATTATACTATTATTCCTTGAATAATCTACCTGTTGGGTTGGTTATTCCTCGGGTTGGGAGCATGGGAAATACAGTGGGTGTGGGGTGTTCCGGACGCACTTCAATTGATTTAGGATCAAAGGTTTAGTGGAAAATGATACTCCACACGTCTAGGTACCCAAAAACCTCGAAAACCCACTTTCGAAATAGGTAGGTAGGTATGGTACCCATATTGTAATATTTGGTAACTTAAACTGACCACTTATCGACCGTTGTACCGGAGAAGCGGAGAAAACGGAGGGAGAACCTGGCCAGGGGCGGAACATAGAGAAGGGATGCGGCGTTCACGAAACATGAAGAAGAGATTCGTTTTACACCAATGTATAATTGTTTACTAAATTTTGGAGGCTGTATCGATTAAATTGAGTCCGGGACACTCCACGCTCAAAATGTGTTTTTAAAAAAATGGATTTTCGGCGGTCTAGGCGTTTGGGGTGTAATTTTCCTCTAAATTTTGGACGCTGAGGCTGAGACGGGTCAATGTGTATGTCAATCTACCTATTTCAAAAGTGGGTTTTCGAGATTTCTGGTACCTAGGCGCGTGGGGTATCATTTTCCACTTAATGTTAGCCGCTGAATCGATTGGAATGAGTCCGGGAAACTCTACACTCTGTTGTGGAATAACCAACCCCTTGTGAAAGAATTTGCAGCGTATTGAGTTTTGGGGACCAGGTAAAAACTTTTCTTTTCCTAAATTTATTGAGATTTGGTTTTGTCAGCTTGTCTCTGTTGGTATTCCTCATATTCAGTAGCCGCAAGTACACCATAGCCTTGAAAAACAGAATATTTGAATTCACAGAGTCAATGAAATATCAACAATAAACTTTTTCATACTCGTTTTCAGATTATAACCTGTCAAAGTGCGAGTGGCCAAGGCGTATCGCAGCTCATGAGCTACGTTCCGTCAATATGGGAGCTTCTCTTCAGACATTGCGAATGTGGCGAAGAAGGAACCAGAAACGTTGTGTCTGAGTGCCTCGGCAAACTCACTTTGATCGATCCCGCATCCCTGCTCCCTCGTCTACAACAAGCCCTCGATTCCAACTCACCTCTTATGAGGACCACCGTGCTAACTGCCGTCAAATTCACCATTTCCGACCAGGTTACTGTCCTGTAATGTGTTCATAAACCGCTCCAGTTATGTGCATACGACGAATTGAACATTTTATTTTAAATTTTAGCCTCAACCGATCGATCCTTTGCTGAGATCCAGTATTGGGCAATTCCTCAAAGCGCTCGAAGACCCAGATTTGAACGTCAGACGTGTAGCTTTAGTCGCATTTAATTCAGCCGCCCATAATAAGCCGTCCCTTGTTCGAGACCTTTTGGATTCCGTGCTGCCGAAACTCTACCTCGAAACTAACGTCAGGGTGTGTAGTGAATTCGAAAAATAATTTATATGATCCTATAATTCTATTATTCTTCTCATTTTTGACATCGCTTTTACCTCTTTATTGTTTGTATTGCAGAAAGAGCTGATCCGAGAAGTGGAAATGGGCCCGTTCAAACACATCGTGGACGATGGGCTAGATATAAGGAAAGCAGCTTTTGAATGCATGTACACCCTGTTGGACGCTTGTTTAGATCGGTTGGACATTTTCGAATTCCTCAATCATTTGGAACACGGGCTTAGAGATCACTACGACATCAAAATGCTGACCTACCTTATGGTCGCTAGGTTAGCTCAGCTCGTGCCCACAGCGGTACTTCAACGTGAGTCATTCTTCTTTATTTATTCATATTTGTTGGATAAGCTTAGCTAAATTCCGAAATCCCTCGTGCCGCATTAATCGAACTAATATCACTATACTTTCTTCATCCGTAGGATTGGAAGGTTTAGTCGAACCCCTGAGGAACACTTGCACTATGAAAGTGAAAGCTAACTCAGTCAAACAAGAATACGAGAAACAAGATGAGCTCAAAAGGTCTGCAATGAGAGCCGTCGCAGCTCTGCTGACCATCCCCGACGCTGGTGAGTTTCCTTTTTTCCGAAAAAAAAAAAATTATAATAATTCAGTTTTTTTTCTTGACCAAAACTTGCTTTTTCTTTCAGACAAAAACCCGCATTTGAGCGAATTCGTCACTCAAATCAAATCGGCAAGCGAGCTACAAACTATATTTGACTCGATCCAAAAAGACTCCTCGCTCCTCAATCAAGACTCCAACATGATGGACCTCAGTTGAAGAGCGCACCGTCGTTATTTAATAAAACGAGGGAGATGAGAACAAAACGTGCACCGCCACACCGCCGTATCTACCGAGCTTTTTTGAACAAAAAAAAAGTTGAGAAACAAAATTCTCCCTTTGAAAAGCATGGTCAATTTTATGTTATAAATTTGAAGAAAAAAAATCGTCTTTTTTAAATTATTGAATCTGTTGTTTTCCCTTTCCGACATAAACGATAAATCACGAAGACCTTGAAACGCATCATCGATCAATAGCTTGAACTCTTACAGTCCATATGTTTTGTGTTATTATAACTTATAATTTATGACTGTTTTTTTTTTCTATCCGCATATTTGCTATTATTTGTGATTTAAATAATTTTCAACTCTTCATTTTAAAGATATCATTTTAGTTTCCAATCAAATTAGTTCATAGTAGGAAATTGACATACTGTAGTACATGTGGTCCTTATTATCATATATTATATGTACGCCAATTTTGAATTCAACGGCGTGTGGGTGTAGTGAACTAATTATTTATTTGTTTCCGATTCAGTTTTTTCTCATGTGAATTGTGATGTAAATAAACACGATTTCTTATTTCCTATTTGTCTACGCAACATTATTTTATTGACAGACCTTGTCTTTCAAAATGACTGTATGCTCTCCCTGAGAACTAACTCAAAACGCTGGAAATTCTTTCACACGGGTTGGTTATTCCTCGGACCAGGCGCATGGAGACTCATTTCTCCAACATGGGGGAAACAGTAGGTGTGGGGGGTCCCGGACCCATTCCAGTCGGTTCAGCGTCTAAAATTAAGTGAAAAATGATAGCCCCCACGCCTAGGTACCCGAAACCTCGAAAACACATTCGAAATGGGTAAATTGGTACCCAAAACCTCATCCAGAGGGCACCAATCGTTCAGGAACCCATTTCTTTGGATTCAACGTCCAAAATGTTATGGAAAATTATACCTCACACGCCTAAATTGCCAAAAATCTCAGAAATCTATTTTTAACGCATACACATTTTGACCCCTACCCCGCCCAAATTTGGTCCGATCGGGTTGAAAAGTTTTGATGACCAACTAGAGCCGGAAACAGACCTCCGACCCAAATTTCAGATTTTTAGAAAATTTACCTACCACTCAAAACGGCGTGGATGGCGGACGGACCTTGAAACGTCCATAAAAAAATTTGGGCCGAATCGGAGAGGTTTACCTTTTGCATAAAACATAGGTTGATTATTCAATGAATAACCAACCAAAAACGATAAAAATGGCAAAAAAAAATTGAATTGAGGGGAACAGAAACTGATTCAGTTCCTTACAAATGAGCAAGCCATTAATTAGACGCAATTGAAGATGAAGAACCGGCTAGAAAATCGCTACTTATCAAAAGTAAAGTTGGTAACAAAACAGCGCTCCAAGCGGAATAGTGATGAGTAGCGTCACCAACTGGCCTAGTGAGCCATGGCTCAGAAGTTTTAAAACGAAACTCGTCATTTTTATTAAAGGCAGGAACACTTACAATCGTACCAGAAGGGTTTTGGGCCGTCTACCAGAAAAACACTGTACCGACGTAAAATTGAGATATATTGGATACATATCATTACACAACATTCAACATCTTATACGCTAGGTACATTGGTCAATAATACATCTGTTATTTGACAGGAAGAATAAAAGAAAATCCTCCTAAACTTATTCAATTTTGTCTGAGTTATTGTTCGATAATTTACTGCTGACCATCTCCTTGAACTGCGTCAAAATCCGGTTTTCCCGTTTCTGTCTCTCTTCCTTGCTGAACATGGCGAGGGCTCGTTTCTCGTCAGCGGAGTAGATCTGGTTCTCTTTACGAAGACGGACAGCTTCCATTCGACGATGTCTGCAAATGAAAAAAACGAGTTAAACAAAGTTAAAATGAATGGTACACACAAGTCTACAGTGATTCCTACAAGTTTTAGAAGTCGAATCTCTTTCTAAGAAGTTTGACCGCTGTAAGCGCCATGATAGACAACCAGGCAGCTTTTAGTGGTTGAATCTTTCTCTACGAAGTTTCACCACCATAAGCGCCATGATAGACAGCCAAACGGCTTTAAGACCATTGAAGCCTTCAAGTTCACCACAAAGCTGACCTGGGAATGTCTCCAACCCCTCAAGAGGCTCTCAATCTCAACCAGGACATTCGAGTAAACGAGGATGCCGACCTCCACTCCCACTGGTCCCGAACCCTGGATTGCCTCGAAGTGCTACCCAGCAGGTCAAATCATGGAAGCGCTCTCAACTGGCTGCATACTATTGGAGGCAATCTGGCCTCATTACACTAAATTAAAAAATAAAGAAGACCCTCTTCTCTTTTTGATTAGAATGTTCTTGTGCATGATAGGCAAATCAGAGACTGCAAACTGCTGTTGGTGTGCTGAGGGAGCGGAGACAGCTGTGCACGAACTCTGCGACTGTCCAGTTTTAGCCGCGACTCGACAGCGAATCATCGATAAAGGGCTGTCTACCACAACTGACATCTCAAAAATGGCCCCTGACGGGATCCTCCACTACCTTAGGGAGGCAAGGATCTCGTGGGTGTTCTAATAGTATGGGCAAACGGGCATAGTGGACCAACAGAAGTGGCAGCACTCATAGGCAGTACTGCTCGCATGAAAGTGAAAAAAAGTCATGCTCGTACGCGTACGTAGTTCTTGTTTTCCTTCTAGGAACGTGCACGATTCGCCAATATCATATTTGTATTTAATTTATTTTCATTTCTTTGCGTTTTTATTTTATTATTATTTGTTGTTCGCCATTTTGCAAGAACAAACCTTTGACACTTTTGGTGGATCACCTTGCTGTCAATTTTTTTGCACGTGTCAAGAAAAAAAAATTATTTGCCGTGAGACGAGTTATTAAGATTTGAACCCCTTCAACCCTCCAAAAATCATTCCAACCAGCCGACAATTGAGAAAGTTAGTACCTAGGCCTAAAACACACCTGCTTCCGCTCATGACGTAACCGACGGACTCGTACTGCGCGATTTGATCGGACGTCAAACCGATTTCTCCTCTTCGTGGAATTCGCTTCCCTTCGGCGACGTAAGCAGCCATGGCAGCACCTTCACCGGGCAAAAGGGCCTTGCCAAAGTCTTTTTGCGACAAGGTGTGAGACTTCAGGACTGGGCCAATTTCGTCATCTTCGACCGTGGACTTCTCAAGAGCTGGTAAAAGAAGAACAAACATGGTGAATCAAAATATCATAGAAGAATGAGTGAAATCTACACTTGGCGCAGACAACCCACAACGCGACGTTGACATAGAATTTGCTTATCAGTTTTATGTAGCCGACTTCGAGGCAGCTCCTAATGACGCCCTTGCGGAACCCAAATAGTATAGCGCGAGTATTTGAGCATTTTTCAACATTCCGACATTTCCATCTGAATTATCGATAGCAAGCCTTTAAATATTCTGGGGAATTTTCCACAGAAACATATTCCACAAACACTCACCCTAAGCCCAGCACCTTATTCTACAACCTAACAAAACTTACCGCTCTTTTCGACCCATTCATCTTCACCAGATCCACTCGAATCATCGGAGCTGCTGTCGTGTTTCTTCTTTTTCTTGTGCTTATGCTTTTTCTTTTTCTTCTTCTCTTTTTTCTGTAACAAAAATCAAAATCTCATTCAAATCAGCATCTCCCTTGATCCTTTGATGGGGTGCTCTGTTAACCTAATTTTATGCGGGGCAGGGCGCCGCTGTTTTTGGTCAGTTTTACCAGACCATTAAACTCATATTACTGGATCACCAGATTATATTACTACATGGAACTGAATAATTCTAGTAGTTGAAACGCGCACTTGAACCGACAATTTTTAAAAATGGAGGAAGGACAAACAATTTTTAGAGACAATTATTGACATTTCAATAACAATTGAAATATTCTCCTGGTGAGAATATTTCAAAACTCAAGACCTCACCTTTTTCTTGGATTTGTCTTTGTCTTTTTTCTTTTTCTTCTTCTTTCGTTTACTGTCGCTGTCGCTGCTGGATGAATCTGTTTTGGCTGATTTGACAACTTCCATTGGTTTTACGAGATCCAACTCACTGAAACAGAATAAATTATTGTTTAGGTGGACAAGAAGTGTGCACTGATATGGAGAGCACATCCATTTGAATAGCACTCAGTGGTACTTGGGAATCTCAAATAGATAACTCATCGCTAGGGACTAATTGAATCATTTATGGGCTAAACCCAAGAATATGGACTGTTGTCGCGTTATCAACTGATAGCAATGATATCGCGCATACAGTCGATAATCGATAATCGAAAGTTTTTGTTGTTGCCTCCTTTTTGTCTCCTGCTATCTTCAGTCACTTCACTTCAGTCAGTGTACATTTTCCCTCCATCCTTCCTTGTGCATGTCCACTGTTCCTGCGAGCGTATTGTACTGTGGGAATCTCCAGTCCTGCTCTGAATTTACATTTGTTTAACTTGGATATGAAGTGAAAGTGATGATCTGATGAGGGAATTTCTCAAGGATGTGGCCAGTATATCGGCCAGATGGCGGGAGTGAGAGGCTTAGAAAAGCTTAATATTTTCCAAAAGATTTAATTTCAAGTCAATTTCAATTTTTTCATTACGTTCACTTCTTCCGATAATTATTCGATTTACATTTTACGCCATTTTACGCCAAAAGTACGAGGTATGTTTATTTCAATTTAGTATTTTCCCTCCTTTTTTATAAAAACAAATATGGCCGACAGGGATAAATATTTCACGTATATATCGATAGCGCATATCGACAGAGCGTACTATCGATATCAGCTGATAACGCGACAACGGTCCATATTCTTGGGTTTTACCCATTTATGAATTTGGTATTAAATATTTAATTTTAGTTTAACTCACTCTTCGAGGATGCGAAAAGGGGATTTCCCCCATACACTGGGTACACCCATCATGGTGATTTTCTCCCTCTCTTCCCGTCGCGAAGCCATCAAGTCGTCTTCCAACGAGCCAAATCCTGGTCCGTCCTTCCTTTTCTTGAATCCCAATCCCGGCCGCCCATCCCGACCACCCCAGTCACGACGATCGCCATCTTTAGGACGAAGGAAACCACCGTCGGAAAGCTTTTTGACACGGTCGTTCGAGGGTTCGAACCGCTTTGGATCCTGCGACCGCGAATACGACCTTTCATTGCGTCGGGACGCGACTTTTTTGAAATTTCGGCGCTCTGGCGACGGCGACGGGTCGCTGCTCGACGACCGTGACTTGCGTCGGCGCCTCGTTCGTGAACGACTCCTGGACCTCGAAGGTGCCATCACTGACAAGCAAGATGAGTCAATTTACTGACGTGTATACAATCTAGACCAACCATCCTGTAGTAAATCTACATACACAAGGAACAGAAACAGCTTTCACATCTGATTTCCCTCAAAATGTAGATAAAAATTAATATGGAAGAAATGTAATTAGACTTATTTGTTTTGAAGAAGACGACAAAAACACTGCACCCACCAGACTGAACTAACTAACACACAACACAAACATACTTCAGTTTATCTTATCAAACCCCAAGCCAACTTCTTTTTCTTGTTTGACAGCATGATTCCCATCTATTGTGAACGACACAAAACGTCTTGGACCAAATATTTTGTATGTATAGAACCTCTCTATGGCCATCCCGATGGACCATAGTATTAAATAGTTATAAAAAGGTTAAAATACAGGGTCATCATCATGAGAGATCAACCACATTTCGCTATTTTCACGTTACGAATTGTTGTGCTTGTTGCCTACTCATGCATTCACTTCAACTTCTTCCGTTTCCCGTTTGTTGTTGTTGCTGTATCAGCGGCATGGCATGAGTGCCCTTCACCAATGTTTGTTTATGTTTTGCTGACGACCCATAATAATTTTTACTTTTTTAGCATTTAATAAGTGATTAATTGGGGGAGACCTGTACCTAGTTGTAGGTTTCAATCCTTTCCCCTCAATTTGAGGAGGAACCAGTCACCCCAGTCTTCTTCTTCGCTGCATTCGTTACTCACTTATCTGCATCATGAATCCGTTAACGTAAGAACCAGGATGAATTTATAAACAATTTACTTATAAGGAACGAGAACGTCTTACACCAAAAATACCATTCTTTGTTGTATTCATCTTAATGATTTTTGGTTTCACGTGAGCGATGCTGTTCGAGCAGCTAGCCTCGTAAGGCCTCCCGTTGACATCCGAGAGAAGATGTCCACAATTATCGGATTGCACTACATTTTGCGGTCGTTCCGAAAGTTGGAGATGAACACAGACTTCAAGAAGACCAAGTTCTTTATGAATTCAGTGTTGTCATTGGTATTTTTGCTCCCTTGTTCTAGGAATATGAAAAATGTCTTGAAGTTGAGCGAACAAGAGTTACACAGCAATTCAAAAACATCGTGGCACGACCAGTACAAAAACAGCGCTTGGATTTTCATTGGAGGACTTCCTTACGATCTCACTGAAGGAGACGTTATATGCATTTTCTCTCAGTAAGATCATATCGGCGTTTCACACCCTCCTTCCTATGATTGATTTACGATGTGTCAAACATCTAACTCCGATTCTTCCATTCTAGGTATGGAGAAGTGGTCAACATCAACTTGGTTAGAGACAAAGCAACTGGTAAGCAAAAAGGTTTCTGTTTCATCTGCTACGAGGACCAACGCAGCACTATTCTCGCAGTGGACAACCTTAATGGTTTCAAAGTAAGTTTAGTACTGACTGTCTTAATAACCGCTCCAAATAGTGCATCTTATTTCGAATAACAACATTCTAATTCAAAGGTACTGGGAAGGGCGATCAGGGTGGATCACGTCGAAGACTACAAAGCTCCTAAAGAGAACAAAAACATGACTGCAGAAACCGCTCGGCTTCACGAAGAAGGATGTGCTATTACAGAAGTCAAAATCAAAACCGAACCTCCGTCGCCCAAAGCCAAGCCTAATTACTCAGCTACGGTCAAGGACGAAAAAAGCATTATAAAAAAAGTGAAAAAAGAAAAGGTTAAACAAGAAAAAGCAGACAAAGTGAAAAAGGAAAAGAAAGATAAAACGAAAGGTGTGATTATTTGTTTTTAGAGTTAGTACAGAATGTAATTTTTTAATTCATTCATATTAAGGGTAGTGATTATGATCCCTATATCTGTTTCCAACAATTTCCTTCAGTCTTTATGTGTGTTATTCGCTATTTTCAGAAAGGAAAAGGAAGAGCTTTAAGTCTAAAGCCAAATCAAAGAAATCCAAGAAACGAAGGAAGTCAACTTCTTCAGAATCGTCAAGTTCTGACTCGTCACGTCATCATCATCGTCATCCGATGCCTCGTCCACTGATTCAACAAGCTCTTCAGACTCTGACTAATGTGTGAAGAAGTTCATGTGCTTACCTAAATCACAAGCTGAGCGCATGGAGAAAAATTTGTCTTAGCCTGTAAATATGTCTGTTAATAAACTATGAAGATCATATACTTTTTCCTATCCCTTTTCCTGGAGAACCTAAGGAGCTCGTTTGGAAGCTGAGAAGTTAATTAAAGAGGGTATCTAAGTTGTGGCCGTGGAAGCAATTAAAAATAAGTTTTAAATTGATAATTTACATGATTATTCAAGGAATCAACCTATGCAATGATGCCAGAGATCAACCGATCGGCCTTAAAATGTGACAGAATACGTTTCATAATGTCTAGATCAAGACAAAACGTCTGTCCGCCAGCGTAGACGGTTTCCTTCCGGCTCTAGTTATTGGTTGGTTATTCCTTGAATAATCAACCTATGGTTTTTTTCTTTTTTCCCTTTATGCAGAGGGCAGTACCGCCCTGGGTGCTGCAAGTAGTTCGTCCTCAAATATTTTACCCCGATTGGACTGAATGAGAGGGGAGTGTCGGCAAAAATGTGATTTTTGAAACTTATTTTTCGGAAGTTTTTGGGAACTAGGCTTAAAGGGAATCATTTTACGCTAAATTATGGACGCTGAATCCATTGAGATGCGTGCCGACCGATTGGTTTGCACCGGAGATGGGTACTTATGGGCCAAAGTAGGTACTTATGTGAGGTATTTCCATGAATTTTTTGGCTCAGAATCTATTGAGATGGGTCCCTGACCGGTAGGGGCCAATCAGTCCGTCTCAACGGATTCAAGCACCTAAAGAAAAATAGGAAATAAATAGTAATAGTAGTAGTAGTATAGTGGAAATGAAATCTTTGGCGAAAAACTAATCCCTTTTTCAAGTTTTGTGTACAACAAATCTCTACTCTATGCTTTCTTCCTGGCCAGGTTATCTCGCGCTCTCCTCAGTTTAATTAGTTCAACATTTAAGAGGAACAGTTTTTCTCTCCAATGTGTTCGTCGGAGCATTACCCTGATTATTCTAATGGAAGACATGTAATCCAAATTATAACAACAGGTACGCGATGAAAAAACAATTTTTATTTCACTAGAAATTATCTGCGTATGAATATCTAATCTAGTACTGCCTTAAACTTCATTGAATTCGACTCCATTTTGAAAAAATTACGGAGCAACGTCATCATTTTACTTCCATACTACAAAAAATATAAACTTTTCTACTCAATGATTCCTTGTCTCTCTTTTCGTCGATTGTATTTCCACCATTCGCCTTTACTGAAATCTCTGCTTCTGCTTGTAGGTACAACTTGGTCTTCAATGAACAGTCAGCGTTACAAGGTAGGTACTTCAACTCTAATAATTAGAGTACAACTCTAATAATTATATTTCTACTCTACACTTAAGGAGTAACTTAATAAATAAATACAGTGGAGCTATAAATTTATTTACACGGTGATATAAAGCAACGTTGCAGAACGGACAAAGACGCGTTTTGAAACTGTCCGTAGTACAAACCGGAGCTTTGCAATAATTATTTCAAAAAGTACCCTATAAGTATATCAAGTTGTGCAATATCTTACATGGCAAAATCACAGATTTTCATTTTTCTTGAAGAGAATGTTTCTATTAGTATCAATTCTTATTGACACTGCCTGAAATAATTTAAAAGAGAACTTAACAAAACACACTATTATCACATGTGTATTTGATGAGACTACAACAATTAATAAATAAGTAACGACTATATTAATCCTTGTTTTTAATTTACAAAAGGATGATAAATTAATAATCTAATTGATTAGGACCTAGCTAAAAAGAAAAATTGATCTGAAGTTCCTGGAATATTGAACGACTTATAACTTGTACGAGTCTTATCTCTTCTAAACAACTCGTGTTATTATGTACAGCTTTACATGTGTCCTTGAAGATGCACTGAGTTTGCGAGTTTGGTCTTGAGATATATATTAGTGCATGGGTTGTTCTCGAATTCGAGGCTGGAGTCCTCGTTCTTGAGCATCTTCAGTTCTTGTACTGATTCATGGCCTGGCTCTGTTTCCTCCAATCATCGGACGTTTGGGTTTGTTTTTATTCTTCATATCGTAAATGTACATGGTCTTCCCCCGATCCATTTTCCCGGGACAGTTCTTGACTAGGATCACCAACATCCTCGCTCATCGCTGCTGTCTCGACATTCGATGAAACCGTTGCAGAGTCGAGCGGGTGGAAGGCATTCGCCGAGCGGGCATCGGTGGCCTTGGCAGACTGGAGGACCAGGCCCTGGATCTAGGCTTTTCATGACTTCTTCGACCCAAGGCAAGTAGTTGACGACTTTCGTGTACACGCCTGGCCTATTGGCTCGTGCGCAGCCATAGCCGTTGCTGGTCACTCCGGCCAACGTCCACCTCCCATCGTTCTCCTGGAATTGGAATGCACTCTTGTGAAATCAATAGAGTTCCTTTTCATCATAAAATTACTAGGATCGCCTATCTACCTGGCACATTAGAGGCCCTCCTGAGTCGCCAAGGCAGGCGTCCCGGCCACCTCTCTCGTATCCTGCGCAGAACATGTTGTCTGTCACTTTGTACAATGGGAGGAATACTGTCCTCTTTCTGCACTCAGCTGTTGATATCACAGGTAGTTGAACCTCTTGCAGAGTGTCAGCTGAAAAATGATCGCGAGAAAAAAAAATTATCACAGAGAATTCAAAACTACGTCGTTGTGAAACGGATTCTGGCGTATATTATCAAAGACATCTTTGAGCCAGTCCAGAGAAGCTACGATTATGGCATGCTTTCAAGGAGCATGAAGAAGAATTCTAATGGAAAATATACTACATGTACGTAAATCACTCATACTTACGAAAAACGCGAGCAACTTCAAAAAGCTGACCCCACCCAACGACCGTGCACATAGCTCCGTCTCTGGGCTCCCTGGTTGGAGTTGGTAAGCAGATTGGGCGAACGTACGTCGTCAGGGCAATTGGCTTGGCCATTTTGAGGAGGGAAATGTCGTTGATGAATCCCTGATCTTGGTATTCAGGGTGAAGCACTATCCGGGATATTGTGCGCAGCTGTTCGTATGGAGCTGGAGGTATACCTCGCCTCAAGGCTCCCAACCGTGCTACCCAGTATTCTCGTTGAGCGCTGAAATGGAGATTGTTCCGGTTATTGAACGACCCTCAATTTGAATGTACTCTTTTCCGTTGTATTACACATTTTTCACTTACTTATAAAAACAATGTCCAGCCGAAAGAAGCCATGTGTCTGAAATTAGAGTTGCTCCACATTGAAACTCGCCTTCTTTGTACAGAGCCGCCTGCCATGGCCAAGCTCCAGGCCCGGCGTTGCCTCCTCCAACAATCCTTGATCTTCTCTCGCTGAAATCAAGTAATCAGTAATCAAGAACCACATCTGGAATGATTTTTGGAAGCAAACTGTTCATATATTTTACTTACTTTGCCCATGGAATACTTGCTTCTGGTCGGATCCCACATTCAAGGCCGCTGCATCTAATTTCTGCTACTTCTTTCTCTATGCAGGTCGTCTTTTGGAATGAAAATTTCTCTCTGCAAAGGGTTTTAATTGATCGAGTAAACCACGTTAGGATGGAATTAGGCGTTTTTAGCGTTCAATTTTACCGCCAGAAGTGGCTACCAATGCGCATCATCCTTTTACCTTGCTCCACGACGATGATACGACGAATTTCTATCATTGCTCAGTGCAAGCTCATAATACACTGGCGCACTTGAAATACTTCTGCCTGTTATGTCCTTTTGTCGGGTGATTCCATCAAAGTTGCGGTAGGTTAATGTTCGGCAGACTGACTGGCCTAAATCCTCGATGCTCCAGTCACTTTTAGACTTGATGATGATGTTGTCGAAATTTTGAAAGCACATCTTACCCCAATCGCCTTCTTTTCGAACCATCACATAACCTAAACAAATTAAAAAAGAAAAAATGGATTACGTTACTTAATTTAGTTATATTACTGCAGTTAATTTCATTTGTGGATATCAATAATGGGCTGAGGATCTAAACTTGCCTGAAGAAAAATAATCCTTCTCAGCCGCCTTGTCTACAGATGGGGAAATTGTTATACAATTCTTCTCATCATCCCCATAAGGGCAGTGAGGGAACCCGTCACACACTTGAGATGAGTCTATGCACATTTTGGAGTTTGAACAAATGTGCTGGCCTGGTGAGCACCACTCTGCACATAATATTAACAGTCGAATCAACATGAATACACTTATTCAACTATGCAGAGTAAAACATTGAATAGAATTTCTTTACCACAATTCTGTTCATCAGATAAATCCCAGCAGTCGTATATTCCATCACAAATTTTCCTTTGGTGAAACTGGTTGCGAAGAAAATCTGCGCAAGTGCAGTTGGTTTCGTCTGACCCATCTCGGCAGTCCATAAGTTTGTTGCACCTGAGGTGCTTCGGGAGGCATTCACCAGAGCCACAGAGCATGCTTGAATTGCCAGGGCATTCTAAAAAAAAAAAAAAAAAAAAAAAAATGGATTCAAATGCTGACTGTCAAATGAGTGATACAATATTTGGCCAGCCACCTTACTATTATACCTACTGTAAATACTGATATGAAAACTAAACTAATAACATAAACCAAAGTAACATATTTCCCCTACTTACCAAGAGTTTCAAAAGTTGCTGACTCATTGTTGTTCTTCATTTCCTGCTTGGGAGGCGCTTTGTTGTAAACCTTTGTCAAAATCTTGAAAGGCTCATTACCAGAAAAACTTGTTGCTACTGCTTTATTAGACACTTTGTCCTGGTATTTTGTTTCATTTCTTGCTTCTTGACTCGTCGCTATTTTGAGTTTAGCTAATTTGTTAAGCACTGCGGTATTATTCATGTCAAATGGTTGACTCTGAATGTTAGGAAAGTTGAAATCTATTGTTTGCGTTTTCTTGCGAGTGTCTGTTTGATTCCTACTGTTGACTGTCCTGGCTGTGGTTGTGAGATTGTGAAATATCTCTTCCAGGAGCAGACGCATTTCATAGTCCAATGGGCCTGCTTTTGGCTCCCGGTTGCTTGTTGTAACAAAGTCTTCTGGATTGTCAAAATTGGGCATTTTTGGTTTCCTACTATAAAATAATCTGTCTTCTTCAGAATGGTTTGCCCTTAGATTTCTTTGTGATGATACATCCATGTTATCTGTTCCAACTATAGCAATTTCCCGAAGACTTTCTGTGACAAATGCAATATCTCGATCTGGTGTTGATGGTTGCCTGTCTTGCGCCATGGTTCCTTTGGTTTGCAGGTGAACTGCTTCTGTTCGGAAAACGGGACTTGTAGTGGCAAAATACTTTTGCAGTGGGATAGCCACCATGTCGGAGTCTGCTGTCAGAAATATGTGCTGTGTGATGTTGTGCGGTTTCCCTTGGGGCGCCCATGTTTCTACAGTGTCAGTTGTAGTTGAATAGATTGGATTGCCACCATCAGTCATGTCCCCCCGGGCACTCCCAACATCTGGTTCAATTGTGGTTTGAGGATTCTTTGATTCTTCTTTTGGTCTGGGTCTGATAGTTCCCCTTACACCAACATTCGATCGTACAGGTAACAGTGTAACAACAGTGCTGGGATTATCAATTACAGGGGTCTCCAGTTTTACTGTAGATGGATGGACTTTCACTTTGGGTTTGTTTGTATAGGTTCTCAACAACGTGTCAAGATCATGAAATTGCTGCAAAATAGATAACTCTGGCATACTTTTCTGACCACTCAGGTTTTCCGGCTTGACCATGACTTTAGGCTTGTCAACTCTTTCCGCATATGCATGAGTAGTTCGCAACTCAAAAGGAGATGGCGTCATTTGCACTTCCTCCACTATTCCTGCTGTGGTGAATGGTCTGATTTTCATCCGTGGAGCTGTGGTTAATTTTTGTGTATCAGATATGTCAGCCATTGTGTCCAGAACAACTTCTGCTTCTCCTACTCCATAATCAAAATCCACTTTTTCATTAAAAGTTCTCCTTACTTCATCAGGAATCATGGGCTTCCAGGGCTCATCCGAGTAATGTAGTTTGGACGTGGTTTCCATTTCTGGTGTTGTTATTTTGCCCTGTGTTGTTGTTGGCTGAACAGTTGTGGTTGAAATTTTTGTTGTAAATGTGGTTGTGCTTTTAGGTCTTACTGTTGTTTTCTCTGTCTGGAGAAACTGCTTCAGAGCTGGACTGTGTTTCATGCCAAACAACAATTCTGGAGCTTCTGTTGTTGATCTGGTTGTTCTTCTGCTGGGTGAGGTCAATGTTGGTGTCACCAAAGCTGTTTCTTCCTTGATTGCACTTTTCTTTGTTTTTGGCTCATTGCTCGTCACCATGTACGATCCCTGAATCATCTGACTTGGGAGCGTTTTGACGCTGGCCTCTGCTGTTACTGTTGGCCAATTGCTGCTCTCAGTTGTCACTGGTCTCGCTGTTTCCACATCATGACGCCTGTTTATTGACTGCTCCACAGGCACTATAATGGTTGAAAACTCTTCTTTCACCATGTGCTGCCTCGGATCTTCCAGGTAACCTGTTGGTACGCAACAATAGAGGTGATACGTGTGCACAGACTTGCGGTCATATTGTTCATGCATATTGAATGTGATGGAACTTACGTTTAATAAGGAACTCTTTGGGATCAATCCTTAGAGCATTCAATACGCTCAGTGGAGACGACGCTTCTTGTAAAATCACCGTTTTCAATGTTTCTTCAATGCTTCCTATTGGTCTGAAAAACAAATAGGTGCAATTCTTAGAATGTTCTTATTGAAAACACCATTATTTACTTAATTTGTCTGTATCGTAGCATACTTGGGTATTTTTCTCCTATCCAGAATTATCCTGAAGAAAACTATCAGGCTACCGTTTGCAAAGCTGCTGACAAATATCTCGTGAACTGACGGGCCTAGCATACTTTTGCTGTAAACTGCCTCCAGCTGAAAATTAAAAGCATGTAGATTTAACTATTATGTTCGGTGGAAGGAAATATTTCTTTTCTGCTGATTCTAGATAGCACCAGTTCATCCTCACCAAGGTTTGGTACCGTCGTGCTTTGTCTTGGAAAGCATTTCCAGACTTGTTTGCCAGGTTTGTGCTGTACTTATCTCCCACTACCCTCATACTTCCATCAAAGATAAGGTAGGCTAAAAATCAAAATTAATCAATCTAAATTATTGTTATTTTTCATTCTATCACATCGCAAGTCTCCATTATGCGTCTTTTGGGATTTTTTAAAAATCTAGTTCACAGGATTAATATTATGGAACTTACACTGCACTGGTTCCAGTCTTAATGCTGAAACAAAAGCAAAAGCATGATGTATATCAATAATAATTATAACTCGATAAAAAGGGCTTAACTACAATATGTAGATTGGTAGGTAGTTATTCTATGATGAACATAGTTGAGCGGATTTAATGTAGAATAAGTGTACCTCGGACAGTAAACGTAGCTGTTCT
Organism: Cyrtorhinus lividipennis; assembly: GCA_019603395.1. Classification (NCBI taxonomy): domain Eukaryota; kingdom Metazoa; phylum Arthropoda; class Insecta; order Hemiptera; family Miridae; genus Cyrtorhinus; species Cyrtorhinus lividipennis. The sequence continues at coordinate 7,849,604 of CM034003.1, read as the reverse complement.
GGTAATTCTATTCTTAAATCCCGCTCATCGCAAAGGCTGGTCAATAAAAACAAGTCTTCTCTTAGGATCGGGGCCTTTTGTTGAAATGGAATGAAACGGTAAGGGTTTTCTCTATAATCTACTTGTTCGACGGACCGTGAGAGCTCTCCCTATCATTGTCTACCTCTTGTCAAACGGTGTCGTTGTTAATAGGGTTTGATTGCTTTTTCCCACCCATTTGGATCTTCATCGAATAGGAGGAAGGCCACGAGAACGAATCTGTAAGGGTTCCAGCCCACTTTGGTGGTCATCCGTTCACATGCCCAACTGTAACCTCAGTGGCGCTGGGGAACCATAAGAAGATCTTTAGGTTTTTTCTCCCATTTTTTATTGGCTTCGAAAAGCCTCTCTACGTTCTCTGTCTAAATTGAAAGTTATATCAACAGCAACCAAACGTTGCGGATTTATCTTGAGTTAAATCATTCAATGAGCAATGACAAAGACTCGGCATTTCTCTCAATATAATATGTTGAGACCAACCCCAAACTCAAAATTAATGTTACGATGCACAAGAGAAAGGTTCAAATGCTGAAGCTTCAAAAAATGACGGAGTCTAAATATTATTTGATACATTCGGGTTTCTAGTAGGAGCTCTACTATATACATTTCCTTGGTACTCCATTACATTCACCGATTAGTTCTTGTCCCACTCACCTCCCATGTACAGAGCCAGCCCGGCAACGGCTATCACCCCTAAGATGACCAGAAAGAGGACGAGGATCGTCAAAAGTGAGCACCAGGGGTTGTGAGGGGCTCCCGTCGTGCTGTGTTGCGGTTCCCAAAGGACCCACGAAGAGCTGCTGCGTGTACCCGTGCTGCATCCCTTTGCACCGTAACGGGTGCCGACATTCTGAAAACCGAAGCACATTTGTAGGATGATTGGAAATGAAATCTGGAATAGAATTTTAGATTTATTCCACAGTTGGTGAATGTTATTACGACAAATCAAATATTTTGTTTTGCTGTACTGAAAGTTGAAATATCAATTTCTTCCTGTAACTTCCACCTATTTTCGTAGCGAATTGTCGTGTAACAAAATGGTGGGGTTGATATTATTGTGAGAAGATTAAAAAAATATGTAGACCCAGTCCCTCCGACCACTGCCGTTAATCGCTCGCTTACTTTATACGGTTCGATAGGAAACGTGCGGGCGTTAAAAACTATTTCTATTTCAATTAGAGAAAACGCATCTTAGATTGCAAAATATTCCCGCCTACTTGTCTCATTTCCTGATTGTTAATACCTGTCAATATTTGTTTTTTGAAAAAGGGAGTTTTGAGATTTTTGACGTTCCAGACGTGTGGGGTTTCGTTTTCCATTAAATATTGGACGCTGAGTCGATTGGATTGAGTATGGGCCACTCCACGCTTACTGTTTTCCCAATTGTTTCAACTTCAATTACCTACTTAAAGTGAAATCTGTTTGGGCCCCAGTTGTCTCTGATTAATTTAAAGGCTGTTTGCCCAAAAAAGGGCAGGTTATAGGTTTTGAGGGCTTAGGCGTTTGAGATCATTTTCCACAAACTGTTTGACGCTGAATGGATTGAGAGAGATCTAATGAGTAGTAAAATGAACTCCAGCGTCGTTAAATTGAAGTACGAGAACAAAGAAAAAAAACCTCTGCCCTCCTCAGGTCTACCCGCGGGTTCGGCTGCGTATTTTCCTTTTTGTATCGCTATTGGCTTCTTTGAAAACCAACATAAAGAATACTACTATTAACCGGTACTATTTAAACGAGTACACTTTCAACCGATTCCACTCCTAATATTCCTAAACGGTAATATTTTGTGGCAATCACGCTCGTGCGGAACACCGTGCCGCGGACTCTGGGATAATATTCACACCCATTACCCCTACATAGTCAGAGTCTGTATCAACAGGGGGTGATCCGTGCGACGCTTGTGCACTGGAACGACCATACTGGAGGAAACATTGTGGTAATTCATTTTATAATCGCACTACGTTCTTGCCACCTTCTAATATGAAACCTTTTTAGCTAGGGTGTTTTTCAAAGAGCACTGCATTTTATTCAACTAAACGGTTTGAGCCACCAGCACTGCTTGCGTATAATGCAAAAGAAGGATCCAATGGCGGGATCAAAGACCCTCGTAGCGAGACGTTGCCTCGAGACTTTTTTAGAACTTCACCCCCTGTGATTATCAGTTGCCTTTAGGGCCCTGAGTCGAACTATAAATTAGTTCTTAATCAGGCACCAATACGAAACATGGGGAGCACATACCTACAACAAAACATCCACCACTGACGTCTACCGCGCTCCTATCGTGATTGACTGGGACTAATTAATGCCTTTTCATTCACAAACCGTTCATCCGTTTTTGAAAAGAAAAAACTACGAAACCGTTCCTGCAGGGGTTGACTCGAGCTTCCTTATTAAGTTTGCCATCGGGATTATCTTTTTTGCGTGTATTTATTTATTCAGAAAATAAACTCCTCCCATAACATGGCAGGAAACTGCCCACGGTGGGTACCTACGTGGGATAAATCAGCGAGCACGAGTGTTTAGCGGCTCAAATAAGATGGATACTCGCATGCTCAAGAGGCGCACCTTTCTTCAAAGAAGTGAGAGCCCGTCGAAATAAATGGTTTGGCAGGAGAATCTAGAAAAATGAGCCCTGGGTCTGACGTTTGGCGCATTTTTTTATATTAATTGCAACAAATGAAGCAAAAATGCTGCGAAAGGAAAATACTGGGAGGGGCTGGCCTCTCCTGGCCTCTGTCAATATTTCATATCACATGTGTGGTTCGTACGGGTTGTTCGGCATTTATTATCCTCTTGAATTTGAGACCAGTATTTTTCAATCAACTTGAAACATCAATTTTTATTTTCTAGGACTAGAGATCATCCAAGAGATTATCTAAATACTCTGTATCAATGAATTCACTAGTGAATTGTAGTTGCTCCTCTAGTTTGAACTCGGTCAAACATTGAAAGGTTGAAAAAAATGAAACATTCCGAAAGTTCGCCACCGGGAAAGTACTTATTACTCAAACCTCATACCAATAAACTCGTCACTACTGGGTCGAAGAACACAAATCGCTACGCCCAGTAAGGAATATTATAATGCTCGTACGAGAAGAGACCGGTGCACTCAAGTCATTTTGCGTAAACTCCAACGTTTGATAGTGGACCATAATTATTTAAATCATATTCAGACAGAACCATATCGTGCCAGAAGATACGTATTCGCTTGTTTCACTAAGATAAGTCCGGGATAACGGTACTACGTTCTTATGGCAAAACAGTTATCGACTTTTTACAAAACTCTCATCTTGCTCGAATCGGGTTAGTACCTACTATGTAAGCTGGTAACTGGATAATTTCAAAGTCGATAATCGCCTGTCTCGACGGAGTAATTGTAACGACCTATTTACTACAATTGAAAAGGAATAAGCTCTGAAACCCAAGAAAATGATGTAGTTCCTCAGCCGTCAAAGGCGCGGAAGAAACATCGACCGCGGATGAGATTCACTACCCGCAGACAAGTCAAGCTCTTTGAATACGTATGACCCCAATGCTTTCTGGGTCGGTTTTTGCTTCGTCATCGCTTACTGAAAAAGGTCGTGATCAACTAAACGAAAAATTGGTGAAAAGACGATTCCTATTGGATTTTCCCCAACTAAATAAATTATATTAAGGAAGTGGAATCAACCCAAAAGGTGATAATTATTTTTACCGCATTCGAAAATAACGAAAATTTACCCAGGTATGATATCCTCTTTTATGGGTTGTTGATGTCCTACGTTTGTCTGTAGAGAGCTTCATTCAAAGTCAGTATTCGTAGAGGCTTCCTCCGTGTATCTGTCATTATTATTCCTTTCCATACTGACCACAGAGGAAGTCTTTTTCGGAGAAATAGAAGAGTATCAGGTTGAATATTAATGATCATCTGCAAATCGATGCCTTTCTACGAGCCTGAAACTGAACGTACGGTTGTTAGGCAAAGACGGTTGCCGTTCCTAATGACATTTGGCTTACGTGCCCACTAATAAATAAAAGAACCTGGCATCTAGAGTCTTCTGTAATCTGTATTTTCATCCTGGCGGTTGGTGACACTAAAAACTCCAGAATAACTGCAATATGAAAGTGAAACCGTATCTAAATCGGATTTTTGTTTCCTCGCGAAGGTTGATTATTTCTTTGTTTCATGCACAACAATATAGACAAAACCTATCAAATATACCCTGATTTAGTTCATTTCTCCACGTTGGTTAATTACGGTTTTCTATATACATAGCGTATGCGGAGAACACAAAATAATGTTTCTCAGGTTATTCCCCAAAAAGCTTTTTGAATAATTTCGTTTGATTTTGGGGTCGATTCCGATGACTCATTCCTCCTAATGTAACTAAGTCCTACAACAAATACCGTAAAATCTGAACTCCCAAGTCCCCGGCCCAGTTCTTTTTCGGTTCGTCCTCATTCATTGGAAATGAGTGTTACTGCTGTCTTTCTGACGAATTGATTCAGACATAACAATAGCGAAAACGTTCTGGAGTTATCATTTGTGTTCCGTAAAGATGCTCACAGATGCGAATTTTGTATCCAACGCTTTCACTGTCCTAGCCCTCAGTACCAGCGTAGATACCTACTAACACGAAGCTACTCGCACTACCGTTGGTTCGAAGAGATATGAGGGTTTGATAAGCCGGCGAGGTTCAGAATGCTCAATGTTGTGGTTAGTTTCAACACGACTCAGGTCCTACAAGTCACGGAAGGACGGCGATGTACCGTTTCCTTTTAACCATCAGAGCTGATAAGGACCCTGAGACCCGCCCCCGAATAATTAACTTCGAAATGCCAATTCGACCAGGTCAACCCTCAGAGGATCGTCAGATACGAACGCTCGTGTATGCCTTTCACGGTGTCCATACTGCCGGCCTTTGTTGCTGTTCGGCCACCATAGTTAATTCTCATCTCCAAAATAGGTTAGATTTTTCATTTAAGAGGTACATTTCCTGTTGTAAACCAAGTCAGAAACGCCGAGATACATATTTCATCATGGAATCTGCGCATCAACGGTAAAACTCGAGAGAACTTTACGGGGTCAATGCATAATTTTCTGAGACGGATCGTTCCGCGCGATGTTTGACGTGCAAAGTAAACGGTTTAGTTCCAAGCAATCACCAGGGCTCCTTCAAACGGGCGAGTGTTTGAATTAGCCGAGAAAGTTTTCGTCGAACGGAAACGTCGAATTTGGAGACAACCGTGAACTTTGGAGATGGATTCCTGACGTTCCTTCGACAAGTGGCCACCTCATCTCGCCAGAGATCCATCATTGCTCAACTCGTGTCTCCTGGGGGAAGGGGGGAATGCTTTGTTCATTTGATCATTTTTGTCTCGCAGTCACCGAAATGGATAGGTGATCAAATCGAAACACTACGAATACATAATATATCTTTTTCATTTAACAACAGCGGGTAACGAGGCCTTCCTCTGCTTTTGTTCAGTACGACATAACTGACATTTTTTTAATGAAAATTATTTAATAAACTTCTTACTTCTTACTGCAATATTCCTCTAAGGGGCATTATCAGAAAGCCTCGCGAAAACCTCTTGGTGTTTGATTAGGTAACACTGCCATCTTCTGTGGTCCTCAAATTTACCAAAAAACGTTTCTGCTCAGTTATCCCTCTCTCATTAAATACCATTTCTGAATTCAACAACTCCGAATCATTCTGCCTCTCTTACTTGAGTAATCTATCCAAATATTATATTTTATTGGTATTAACAATCCTTAGCTTTCTTTCTGTAGTCTTTGCAGTGTAATTGAAGTTGAAATCGTAGGCTCAACTCGAGTGACTGAATTGTACCTACCTAATTGAAGCGTGCAGCAATCATTCATGCGTTTTCTGCTGATTACGACCAATTTGAAGAGATTAGGTTACTTTTGAATCATGAAGATGACATTTTATTCGCCGGAAGCTTCAAAGGAAGGGAGCTGACTCTTGTTGAAATGCATTTTCAATCCTTTGAGTTCACTTCTTGAGGGAAATGAACGATCTTCATCTTAGGCTTGAGGAGCGTCACATCTTCACGGGTGATCAACATTGTAAGTCCTGATGCGATCATAATAACCTGTATCCAATGTAGCTTGTCCATTCAAAGGATTTGCACTCATCCTAATTATCATATTTAGCAAAGAGGGGGGGAGGGAGCGCATTTCGCCTCCAGGTAGGTTTTATTGCAACCGCCCCGCATCACGAGGAATATAATAATTTTTGGCTGGTCTCCTCGGGGAAAAAAAACTTTTGACCGGTGGAATCCCTTTCCTCGGATCCGGAAATTACCCTGGCGAAGGTACAGGACGGTTGGCGTCACATTAGATTAAGATCCGCACGTCATCGTCAAAGGATACCATGTCAGGGTGGATGAACTCGTTGTTGTTCGAGTGCGTTTTATAAAGATCCCCTTGAGGCGATAAGTGGCCTAACGGATTTTTTTCGTTTTTTCGTGTCGTTTTCTCGTCTTTTGCGCTCTAAGGGAGGAGTTTTATTTGGAAAGACCATGTCGGAATTTATGGGGGACTTATAGTAAGTCAGCCGGAACGAATTTTAGGACCGATCGTATGTACGTACAGCAGTGGTGATGATAATGCCTGTATGTTGTCCGTGCGTTGTTTTTAGATGATAGTTAATTATGAAAATTTGTTAAATCAATATTTATTTGTAATCAATTTCTAATAAGTCGTAACCTCTCTTATTAACCAATAATGAATAATTGTTTTTTTTTTTTTTTTTTCATTTTGAGGACAGATATGAAATAAAATTGTCTCTGCGTATACCTCCTTGATGGCTGTCACTCAATTTAACTAAATAAAAATAATAAATTGTGACCTCTTCCCAGAGGGGTTCTAGCTCTGGATCGATACTTTTCTATTGACGATACTAAACGATAGGTTCGTTGACTCTCAGTTTAGTCAAAGAGGCCCAGGATCCATATCGGGCGCGAACTGGAGTTCACTGGAGTGTGTCTTCATTAGACGAAAAATGCCCACCTGTTCCTCCTTGTTGACTCCAGGCGACTCGTTCCTTGATTTAGGCACTGGCGCTTTTGTCCCTAAGGGGTCGGTGATCGCCCTGAAAACGGGAGCTACGAGCAGGGATTTTCTCAGACTCATCCTTTTATTGACTGGTATTTATTGGAATGCCAAATGTTTCAATGGCATCTTACTTTCTGGCATTTTTGCTCCTTACGCTAAGGCATGATTTAAATAATAATTTTGAGAGAAGCTTAACGAGTGGGTAAGGATGAATATCGATCGCTTTTAGTTTGTAATGTACCTACGGGTAATTTACTCGTTCTCTCCATAATTGAATCAAACTAGAAAATTTGCGATGAAGAATTAGAACCCACGACTGCTCTAAAACGCCCAACGAGAAATGCTACTCTTGAAAGACAAGGTCTGATCGAGTGTCTGATATTTGTCGCAAAAGGTAATACATCAAGGGAAAGAAGACGAACGACGAGAGATTCGCGGTGGAACCCGGTGGGGGGAAATGCCTTCTGGGCACCGACTTAAAGAAAAACTCCTGTAATTAACTCTTAAGGATGACGTGCCATGGGCCCGTTCTGACCTCTCAAGGGTCTCGGCTCCCATCCGTTTGGCCGATAAAAGGTTTCGCCATTAACATACCCCACATTTGCTAGAACCTTCGACGAATCTATGGGATCGTTTAGCTATTAGATACTCGAGAGAATGAGGATGATATCCCTTAGGAAACAAGTACTGATTTATACGATGAACTTGTACTCCCTTAGGATATTCGCCTGCTCAGCCTTCGTGATTGTGTATTCAAATTAGAAAATAATCACTAAAATTGAAAAGCAGTGTCGAAATTAATGTTAATTATGCAGGATCAATGTCCCCAGCATCAATGAATTTGTTTATTCACTTATTTTTATTAATATTATTCTCAATATAAGTATGAGATTTTATTAGAAATGTTTGGAAACAGCGCGGGTAAGTTACGCATATTTTAATATATTCGAGGCAGAAAAAGCTAGTTCAAAGATCGAAGAGATGCCTTATCATCAATTTCCGCGCCAGCTGCTTTGAGCTTCGTTTGCTTGGAGGAGCAGGCAGGTCGGGTAGCGGTGCATTGCGTTCCCTTCGCTTTACGACTCAACAAGGAGTTACTAGTGATAACTCGCGTAATCCTCTTGAACGATCACCACCTTGAGTCGGACACCTCTGAGTTGTACCTATAAAATTGGTCTTTTGAATCGACGATTTTTCTGGTCGGAGTAAACGGGTTCGAAAAGAAATCTAGGGCGGGCATTACGGGATCGTTTGAGCCTTCGTCGGCGCTATACTGTTTTTTTTTTCGGATTTCAGTTCCTTGGACATAGAATAGGAAGTACTGGTATTATGGGTCAATGGACCATGCCCTAGCCTGGGCTAACGTCTGCCGAACGCAGTTACAGCCCGCACAACAAGCGCCACCAATATTATTCGTTAAACTGGTTCTGTTTTTGAACAATCAATATATATTTACTTTTGCTCATTTCTTCCCTTATTGTCGGCTGTGAACGGGAACGGAGTCTGTTTAACCCTGGAGTGGAATCGCTCCCACAGGAGGACTATTGTATGTGGATTCACCCTCTTAAAAACTGACTATATGTGTTTTCCAATATTTGTGGACCACCTTTCTTCCCCTTCTTTCACTCGATGGTTCAAAAGTATCTTAGTTTGATATTATGATTTGACTACACTTTCTGTATCAACATTTGTGACACGTAGAATTCACATTTGTGATCAATTTGACCAGGGATTGTAATAAAAAAATTCAATCGTAATAAATAAAGCTAAATGACCAACAAAAATATCACGTATATGAAATTTCAAAACGTTACATACATAGTTATTGATTGGAGTAGAAACGTAACTTTTTACAAAACATCACAAGAACGTAAGTTTGGATTCACTTTATTCAGTCATTCAAATAATTGAGCTATATTAGAACGAAATGACACTATTCAATACCTCTTTGATAATGCAGCAGACGTAAATTGGACATGGAAATCTTTCAAATTAAACAACTTAAGACAACTTTGAGGTATAATTCATGTAGAAGCATTATAATTCAACATAAAAATATTGAAATTTAAAAAGGTATTAAAATGTTGAATTCACATCATTTTACCTACTGTATTGAAATTGGTGTAGAATTCACGATTTACGATTACGATTTTTATCATTTTCTGAGGCCTCATAAACACTAGCAAGCATAGGCTCCCGGTAAATGGAGGAGTGATCTTCCCCCACTTCGGTTTGGAAGCGCAACCGGTGTAAAAATCACAACAATTCCATTCTAGGGTTAAATACATTTTAGAATATTCGGAAATTTTTACTGTATGGGGTATTGGCTCATGCCTCACGGTCGTGTCAATTTCTTGTCTGAGCCAACAGTTTTTTCTCAAACTGTAGGCGCTAAAGGCTGAGAACTATGCCTTCTGTGACGAATACATCACGTATATGTGGCACCATTTTCGTTGGCCTTGAGTAATTCGATTTTGACGCCTTGTCCTTAGCTATTCTTCGATACTGTGATGACCCCCGTTCGTCGATTCTTCTTGCCATTTGGATTCACTCTTTTGTAAATGACGAACATATATCCGTAGTTTTTTTTTTCCAAGAGCGCTCTTCTTATGCTATTCATAATACTTCAGAAAACTAGAATCTATACCAGTCGGACACTAAGTTGGGAAGAAAGCAAAAGGAGTTCATGTTTTGAAACAGTATTGTACTTCTGCCGCGGTGGAGGAAGAAAAAGAGGAGAAAACGTCTGTTCACAATGGTATCGCTTTCCACTACCTTGGGAAAATTGTTCAAGATCTCGTTTTTCGTGAGAAGAAAACTGTATGAAGGACACCGGCAGTGTCACATTCCGTGTACCACAGTCCTATTTATTTATTAGATTCTGAGACTATGATATTTACTTGTTGAACGTTATATATAATACGATAAATAGTAGCGTAGCTATTGTTTTCATTTGCTTTCGCGCACTATTGTGAACTTGTATACGCTCTATCATCGAATAGTTGTCTGGAGGATGACCTGGAAATCATCCAAAAGTGCTCTCCTCCAACAAATTCCCTCCTCAATCTTTCTTCCCTTTGAAAATTGGCTCTATTTAAGTCTCATTTTCCCGAAAAAGGAAAGAAAACACTTAGATGGTCGGTACCTTGCAAATCTTCGCCTTTCTCAGTCGTTGTTAGCCTTCATTTTTGAAGTTTTTTTCCCCATAGAGCCTCTTCCTGGCGGCGCAAAGTCGTATGGAACAAAGGACAGTTGTCTGGGTGCTTAATGCGGGGAAACGACCGACTCCCAGATGATAATACGTTGGCCCTTTTGTCGCTCAGGTCGTGCTCGCGGTCCATTTCAATGCCAAGGCAACACCAACACCGGAGATCCTCTGCCACGACCAAGCGGTTTCCTTAGGTTTAGGGTGAGCTTTTGTACTGATTGTCAACATCATGGTGATGACGGTGTCTATGCGTAATCATGAGTTTTCAAGTTTTTTTTTCTTTGTATGTAGGAAGACCTTTCGGATTCATGTTGAGAATTCATTACTTAGGCCATAGGCTACAAACGTCTGAAAACAGTGCCACACTTAAATTTTTGTTAGAAGCATAATAATCATATTTTGGCTTTTAGTTCTGCTCGTGTCTCCGGCTGACCCTGGAAGTCAATAATGTGATTCTAGGTAGCATGATGATATTGAGTAAGTGGCCTCAGAAGTCGCAGGAGCGCACACTTTACATATTTATGATCAATCTAATTGGTTATTTTCTCGGCGTAGTTGATTAATTGTTACTGTTCGGTATGAGATCGCTTGAAAAGAGATGCTAGCACGTGACCTGACCACCTTGGGCATACGGGATGAGTCGACCACATCACTTGCTCCTTCGACCGATAGCCGCAGGCTCGGGTGAGAGTGGACGCGTCATGTTGAATTTGTCTTCGAAACAGGGAACTCGGCTGGATAAGTGGGCCAAAGCCTAGACAAAGGCTCACCAGGGATTTATAGATGAAGGCCGACTCGTATAAGAGTGAGAGGAGGGCGAGGGCGGTACGCTTCTATAACGGTACTAAAACGGAAGAAAGGCTACCAGAGAAGATGGGGGTGTACCTTGTTGTTCCTGAGAGATCAGGTCTAAGGAAGCTGGATGTTTATCATGAAACCGTAGCCTCACAGTCCTTTTTGAATCCCAACGAAAATGCGACACGCGGTAAGCGTTCATAAATGTTGTTGTGCGTTGCTGGGCATGGCCAGCCGATTTTATATCAATTTATCATATTTCAATTTTATTATATTTCGTTGATTTTGCTCACTTTTTTGGTTCAATCATTCTTCCCAGCCATATTCAACAGCGAGCAAGTTCTCCCACAGATGAGTTTATTGCATCATCTAAATTAACCTATATTTATTTCTGTGGCTTTTGGTCGATCATACCATTTTGTCTTCTCTCAAAATTGTAGGGGCGATTCGAGAGCCAGTTGGCGGTCACCGCAACAAGTTGATTTTCCTGGTTGGGTGCCTACATGTTATAGAAATATTTACAAGCAATAAATAGTGCTCTACCCCATGACATCGTGGTCGTGGCCTAGTCATCAAATTCAAATTTCCCTCAAATGATCGATCCTCCGCTTACGCCCCAGGAGCACATTTGGGTTTCTCAAGAGAAAAATCAGACGATCGCCTGCCGCTCATTCTGTTCCCACCTGGTCGTCGAGAAGGTAGTAAAATTTTATATCCTCCTCTCGCCCGAAGGGCACAATACGAACGACTCGAGACTTGCAGATAACGCATATTCGAACCTCCTCGAAGGTTGTTCCACATCCTCGCTTCTCTACGCCCCCCCTAGCGTAATGAGATTTGAGCCGAACTTCGTCAAACGACCGAGATCCTTATCGATCACAACATACAAATTTTGAGCGGTTATGAGAGAAGGAACAGGTCCGATAAGAAGTATTAAGAAACAAATATCACCATAACAGGGTTCTTGACCGCAAGAAACTCCGTCTGTAGGGATGATTTTGAACCATCTTTCCTACAAATTATGCAAACTCGTCATGATGATCCTCCTCATATATTGACAAACGCCGAAGGCCTCTAACCAAAACTCAATAAATTAATCACAAAAACTCATATTTTCGCTCAATTTTTCCGTTCTTTTTTTAGCCACCCCTAATGACGTTATCTACGCTGTTTAGCATCACGAGAGGTTTTAGTTGCAACAATGAAACGAATTCCCTTCAATGATGATACGAACTGTTAGATAAATTGGGTGAAATTTTTACTGTTTGCTTGATGCTCAATCGATATTCGTAAACATAAGTTCGTATATTAGGTTAAGATTCGTCCTCCATTTTCTGCCCCAGCATTTAATTCCGTCCTCAGTTTCATGCCCAAGTCTTCTGTTCGTAATTATCTCGGTGCCCCAAAAGATTCAATGAAAGGTCTACCTGGCCTAGATGAGCTCGTTGGTTGATCTAAATGAACGTTGTACAGTTATAGTGGGCGGGTTTCTCTGGGTCAGGGTTACAACGATGCTGGAAGGCTGGGAAGAGACCCGATCCTCGTTTATGGGACGTAGGAAGCTCCGAGGAAGAATTTCGAAGGGCCATCTGTTCATGAGTTGATGAGACGAGCACTTTCTCGCTTTTCGGACGGTCCAGAAGACGGCCACTAAACCGGTTCGAATTACTCTCTATGATGTTCTTTTCTAGGTCATATACATCACGATGGTGCTCACTAAGACATAAGTAAAGCCAAGAGGAAGTTTTTTTTAGCGAATAGTGTGATTCACACGTTGCTCAGTGAGCTAGTTAGAAGGAAAATTAGAGAAACAAGTCAGATGAACTCTGATAATTATTACGCCATCTCATTTCGTAACGTTATTTCGTTTCAGTTTGTAACATTTCTCGTTACATCGTGATTGAAGCTGTTTTCGTCAGAGCTGATTCGCGATTAGGGCGATTACTTACAGTCAAAGTACGTATTATGGAGTCGAAAGAATCGTGAGCACCACAACACCCTTGAACCTCTCTTAGTGCGAAAGATTCTTCAGCCCCTGGCCAAGTCCAAGGCCCAACATCACTAAGAACCTTCTCCGCTATTCGTGATTGTGATTTACGATTGGAGATTTCCTAGGAAATTTCTGATTTCTGTAATAATCGAAATTCAAAGAAATGTAAACATGAGGAGCAAAATTGACTGTTCATCTTCAAGCGGACGACAACGTTGTGTCTCCTTTCATATCCCAAATATCTATTCATATTTGAATATTCATTCCAGGGACCATCTTCTTCGCGTTTGAACATGAAATGAGTACCTAGATAAGTCCCGTATTAGCCTGATGCGATCGGACATCTGCCCACCGCCTGAGTGAAAACTTAATTTTCCTTCGTGATACAGGAGCCCCGCGCTACTTAACGAAATAAATCGTCAACAACATCAACATTTTGAGTTAGTGTTAATAAATGATATACTGATTCGAAAATTGGAAAAGATTCGCGATTGAGAAGATTTCTTAAGTATAATATTTCAAGTACAGCCCGCCATCACATTGCACGGAAGATATTTATGGCTGCTTACCAGCGATTTATTTTAGCAGCATCAAGTCCGAAGATTAATGTGAGGTTCAACTCGTGCCTTGAAGAGACGCTAAATTATGGCTTGCCTCTCCTTTCATAAGGTGTTTTTTCCCCGAGTCTTTGCCTTCTACTTTTTATCTTTTTCCGTTTGGAAAAAACTAGCGCCCGGAATGCTTTTTTTTGCACTTCCCTCTTCTCCTGTTTCTAATCATCGTATACCGATTGCGCTCACTTACACTCACTGTTTTTTTTTTTCTTTTTCGGAACGGCTAAGAGCGTTATTCACGGCGAATTTTTCATAATTTCAAGTGAAAGATTGATTTATACGAGGATCTTTTTCTTTTTTTTCTCGGCGGTAAAATCTTCACGCCTCCCCTTCTATTATCCCTAATAATGATGTGGATTCTGCGAAAAATAAGCTCTTTTATCACACCCAGACCATTCTCTAATGGACATCACTGTTTTCAAAAATATTGGTGAAGAGCTTTTGCTGCTAAATGTCTTTCTGATATGAGCATTTTACTTCAATGATCACTTTATTATTTAGCATTAATTTATAAAACGCTTTTTGAAATCGTTTTTAGAGCGGATTGGTTTAACTGTCTACTGACAACCATTGGAGACGCGACGTTGAAAGTTTTGAACGGTCCAACAGTTTTACCTCTTTTTTTTCTACTCGAAAGATCAGTTACGGTCTAGAACCATTTTGTCCACTAGTCAAGAACAGTGCGGAGCTGATTTACCTACTGGGTGGAAGTGAATGGAAATTCAATGCGTTGCCTTTTTAATATTGTCTCGACACGGATATTCATGGCACTCCTCGTGTCATCATTTGGCGATTGGAAAAAACAAGTTACCAACGACTGAGTTTTTTTTTTGTATTACCTACCTATCTTTCTGTATTTTTTAGGTGGTCCAACTTCTAGTTGAAAAGGAGATAAATTGTATTCATGAATTCAAATTGAACCCTTGGAGTATGCATATACTTTTCCACTTCAATCAAGCCCATTGTGGATAGAGTTGACCAATGATTTTCTATCGGGGCGGTCTCATTGCACGATACTAAAAAAAAAAACTATCTAGACCGCACTGGTCGTAAGTGCTTCCCCATAAGAAGAACGAAGAATGTTCGTCGGCAGTTTTTAAAAGGGAGAAATTAGAAGTAAATTCTTGCCAACAGCCCAGCATTTACTACGTGGCGAAACCCATTTATTCTAAACTCTAGCAACGTCTAATACTCTGTGGTAGGTAATCAGGCTATATTTATCTGCCTGAGTACCGTAATTAGTACCGTGGAGTCTTTAAGGAATGTACTGATTTCGAGTTTGTCGAATTGAATTCAAAAACGTCTTTTGTAATGATAAGTGTTTAGAAACGTAGGTTTAACCAATAAGCATGTTGTATATGACGGCCTAACGCATTCTAACGGGCTTGCGAGCCCGATGAGAGACGCTGCTGATTCTTTCACCAAGGTCAACTATATCCCTTGGAGCAAGATTAATGGAAAAACAGTAAGTGTAGTGTGTCCCGAGTCATTCCAATCGATTCCGACATTTAGTGGAAAAGTTATTACCTGTGTCTTCCCAAAGATTAAGTTTCAAAAAAAAGACATTTTCACCTATAACCCCCCTCCATATTTGGTCCGATCGGGTTAAAAAGTTTCAAGGATCTACTAGAACCGGAAAGAAGATCCCGACCAAAATGATATCGGCCTCTGAAACTCAATGAGGATATTTCAGGGAAGTAATACAAACTTCCCTGTAACATTTTTACACTCGAGAGAAATCGAATCGCCCTACTTCTGTGGCCCGAGTAGATGTTATTGCTTCGAGCCCATCGTACAAGAGTTAGATACAATAGAAGAAAGTCTGACAATGTTCGTACGGTGTGGACTGATTTTCCTCCTTGGACGCAAGACACAAACCAATTCTTTCAGTTCCTGGATTTTCCGCGATTTTCTTATCCTCTCGCCTCCTCTTCACGTCAAACGCGGCGTGAAATTCGGTCGAAGGCGTACAACGTTAACTTGGATCCAGCCAGAGCGAAGGACGGGATATCGAACATCGTTTACACGGTCGGTGGCGTATTTCTTTCAGACCGGCGGTTTTTTAAGAACATTTGGCTACGCGTTCCAGCTACATTACAGAGCTATACTGTGATCAACGTGCGTGACCTAGTGGCTATACTGGCTACCAGAAAAGATTAGGTCAAGATCGTCACATGTCTCGACCTTCACAGGCGGTTTCTAGAATGTAAAAAATGTTCAATGTTCGTGACTCATTTTTTCCTGATTTTTCCAGAGCTATATCCTTCCTCTTTTCTACCGGTTTTCTTTGGCATTTCTTAGTCTCAGTGCTCTTACGAGTCACACATTTCTAGGGCAGCATGGCCAACAAATCCTACGTTCCAATGCCCCAAAACGCGCCACAACGGTGTTATTTGTGAGTCAGGGATTCAAGAACTTTTCCTTCGTATCCAGCATAAAGGAATTGTGAGGATTAAAATCGATGACATTCTGATGTCACCTGCGTATTTGGATGAGGCAGGTCAGAATCGTCTGATTATCTTTAATACCTAGCAACGGCCAAAAACAATTGTACACAAGAAGGAAACTGTTATTGGGGGTGGTAATCACAAAATTTTCAACCGCCGAAATCCCATTCTGAAAAATATTTATTTTGGTCCACAACGATGTACTCGCGCTCGTGAGTTTCAATTTCGCCTAATGATATCGTTTTGAGTTGTTCGCTTTAAAAGGACGTTACGGAACATCCTCCTATGCAATCCGTAAGTACTCACTCCGTAAGATGAGATTCTACAGAAAGGCAGATGAGCACTTCGTCGATTTATCCACGAGTTTCGTGAGGGGAGGATTTAATATTATTCTCAAGATTCGTTACCTTCGAGCTCAGCAGTTTATTCATCCCTCAATGGCCGAATAATGGTTCATTCTTCACTTCACATCCAGCTCTTTCGAATGCGCCTTCACATCGCCGTGTTCCAACCTTTATGCGTAATTCATACCTTTATACAGAAGGATTATTGAAGCGACTTCCGCGATCGCGGACCTCCAACTTTTTGGAGCAGAAGGGAAAGCCATATTGTTCCAAGACCGTGTTCGCCATTCAAGGTAGAGAATCATCAGCAGGTACAGTGAGTTATCTAGGTCGTTCGCATTCTCGCGAGTCACGATCGTCCACCGGCATCTTGGGAAATTGTACGGAGCATTGTATTGATTTTGATTTACCGGAGAGTCCCATCTTAAGAAACGTGATCATGTAGTTCGATTCTTCCGCTATCTGGGAGTACTAGTTTTACTGCTTGAGTTGAGGTTCTCCACTTACATTTATTCAAGCGTCACCCCCCCCCCCCATCCCAAACATCAAAGCAACAATCAAAAGCTGTTCTAGCTCATTCAACAAGTAATCGAAGATGTATGAAGATAAGTGCAAATTCAAATTTGATACTCGCATTGACTCGCGTTAGGACACTGGCGGGCCGGTTCGACACACCTAAAAGAATAAACATGAGCTAACGGTTAGCGTCGTGGTGCCGCACGGAGCTTCAACAGTTGTTTCACTTCAGTTGCTGTTCGAAAGCGTATTGAATATTCTTCTCTGTGGATAACGTAGATTTTGTACAAATACTTTTTAGATGTACCTATTCGAAAAATCCTTACGTGTGTAGGACCGGGTAAGGGAAACAGGAAGAAATCGGTCAGACACCTCTTTCCGGCTCTAGTTGGTTCTCGAAACTTTTCTGCCCGATCGACTTAACTTTGGTGAGAAGGGAAGGGGAGAGGGGTTAATGGATGAAAATGTATCATTTTCAACTGAATTTTAGACGCTGAACCCATAGAGATAATTCCAGGACCGATTGGGGCCAACCAAGGATGGGTACTAGTCAGAATGGATACCTACTAGGGTTCCGACATCGAAGGCAAAACGTCGATATGAACACCGATGTTGACATTGGGGATGTCCAACAGTATCGACTGGTTCAACAACGATAGAAAAAAGATCGATCATTGGAGCAAAAACATCAATGTTTTGATGATATTGAACATTGATGCGGATCGCTAGTACCTACCTACCTAGTTCGAAGATGAGTTTTCGAGATTTTTGGGTACAGAGGCATGTGGGGTACCATTTTCCAATAAATGTTGGAGGCTGAATCGATTGGAATGAGTCCGGGACACTCCACACTCACTGTTTTTGTATACTCTTGCTTCGAGGAATAATAAATCATCGTAGAAGAATCTGCAGTGTTTTTTTTTTTCTCATACATCGGATGGTAGTAGCAAATAAACCCATTTGTCCACTGTGTTGTCGTTACTTATAATCACTTTGTAAAACATAACTGAGAACATGCGTTGGTTTTTCATCGCCACTGTACCCATTTTGTGAGGGAAGAGTGCCCATTCAAACTCGGTGGGTGAGCCGTCAGGGAGGTCGTGCCTGCGGAGTGACGTCGCTCTTTTGGCACCTGCCTGTTTATTCAGAGAAGCCAATCCTGTGGTCGAACGGATCGATGTCGTTCACGTTTTACATTCAATACATAATACGGTTATCGCCAGGTGATCCATTTCCTCCGTGAGCTCGTACACCGCGAAGGTTTTTCATGTGGTTCTGTCAACGGTTCGTCATTTCTTTCGGACAATACCCACGTCTTTGGAGGCCGGTCTGGGTGTCGCGTAGTAGCTGCGTATTGACGCGTCGCGAGATTTTGAGTCGTTTTGCGACCGAGACATTGGAGGTAGACGTCAGAAGTCCACGATGCGACCCGTTACCGCCCCCCGAGCACGTACCACTCTGGTCTGATGTAACGGGCTCAGAAGATCTGGAGGACCTGGGACTTTTTTTTTTAGTTCTACACGATAAGGATTGTTCAGAGATTTAATAGTATTATTACGTATATTTTTGTGAATGAGTAGAGTACCAACGCTTTTATAAATGTAAATCAAGTTCAATCGAGTTCTACCGTAAAAGTTCTCAATTGATAAAAAACGCTGCAAATTCTATCACAATAGTTGATTATTCCATGAAGCAAGATGCGGAAAACAGTGAATGTGGAGCGTTCTGGACTCATTCCAACCGATTCAGCGTCCAACATTCAGTGGAAAATGATTCTACGCGCCTAGTTTCCAAATTTCCGAAAATTGAGTTTCAAAAAACATGTATCTTTCATCCCTCCACCACCACCCCCAATTTTGATCGAACTGAAAACTCTCAAGGGCCAACCAGTACAGCCGGAAAGAGGTCTCTGACCAAAATTACAGAATTTCAGAAATTAGTCCAACATCATGGATCTGTGGCATGATTTCATGGGTTGGTTATTCAAGGAATAAAATAATAATAGTGAGATAGTAAAATGAAATAATAATTGTAAAATGAAGCTGAAATATTCCAAATTTCCAAGTTGAGAACACGCTAATTTCCAGTCACTGCCGTTGGAGGAAGCAATTTCAACCGGTTGAGTATAATTTGTAATCACACTGTACTCAAGTTCTATACTATTGAAAGAGTCAACTTTACTACACTAACAGTAACTCCAAATCATATTAAATTGGTACGTTGAATAAATATCCTATATGTTTGGTTTAGTCTGTAGGTGACAAGTGAATTTGTCCGCAAAATGTGATAGCTATGATGCTAAATCTAATAGCTCTGCATAGCAATGTCCATCTTAAACCCACAAGACCACAACCGCTGTGGATATCAGAAGGTTTAAAAGTAAACTGTGTTAAAACCCCCACGACGAATTCTGAATAGGTTACTAAAAATCATATTCCGTGTATGTGAATAGCGAAAGCGCTCTGACCCACGAAGATCGGGGTTTACCGCGTATTAAAACTAACAAAAATCGTCTTCTTCTCTCCGGAACGATTTCCGAATGAGAAAGTAGTCGGGGCATTGTCACCGCGAAAATAAATGGGATCGCGTCCCACTTTTTAAGCGACTGGCTTCACTTACGCTGTGAAAACGTAATAGAAGAACAGCTTCTATGAAGAAGCGGTGATTTGCTTTCGACCTATCGGCAATTTCTAGAAGTTGCGCATTGAGAGTGGTAAGAAATTGTACTTACGCTATGCATCACTTCGCTAACGGTTCCCTACCTGGTCAAATCATTCGTTTATTTATCAGCGTTCCATGTGCCTAAGAACTGTGTCCATATCGACTCAACCAACACGCCATTATCCTTCATTACGGGCCTAATGATCCGGACAACATAATCAAAGTTGAAAATCGGCAAATCGTGGCCTCCAATACTCTCTTCAAGATACTCGTGCACGCTTTTAATAACCCCTTTCCTATCCTATTCCTTCGCGGCAGGACTTTATTAATAAAAGCAGAGATAACGGGTTTTCCCGTAACGGTAAGCAATTACGAGGTGGTACTGTATGGCTGGCTTACGATCTTTACCCGTGACGACGTCTTGCATACCCTTTCATTAGCCGAATCCTTACCTCATTTCCACATATTCGCTTGTAGCTTTCATTCAAGCTGTAGAACCTTCAATTGTGAATCATACCAGCTAAATGTCATTTCAGTTTTCGGATTTTTGAAAGAATGCTGCCCCGTTTTCACTCACCCTCTCAAAATGCTCAAGTTCTAAATAGGGGGAAAAAAGTTATTGCATTATTTTCTTAATTAATCAATTAATTTTTGTTTAATTTTATTTTGCTAGGAGTTTACTTAATTTCATATTCCATCGCAAATTCGGATTAATTTCATAATGTCGCGCAAAAACGGATTCTCGCTAACCTCAAAAGATGTGGCAAAACAATTTTTAATATTGTTCTGCAATTCTCGTAGGGGGTCAGTTTTCTGTTTAATGTAATTAAGCAATATTGCGAACGCCACATAGGGTGAATTCTAGTGAAAGTCCAACTTTATTTGAACGGCTCTTTGAGGTTCACTACCATCCCTTTTTATTGGTCATGTTTGTTGTGTACGCATAGTTTGTATCACTGACTTCCTCATCTCCTTTGTCATCCTTGGCTATTCCTGCTTCAAAGCTTCTTTTCTAAAGCCTATGTCTGTAGGTACTTATCAGAAAAAATGAAACACCTGAGCTATTTCCATTGTTTTCAAACTTTTTCCTGTCAGTTCTCATCTTCCGGCGTCGTCTCAACAGTACGACATACTGTTGATAATGAACGTATCTAATTGGGCTGAAGCTCAGCTTCATGCTTGGAACATAGCGTGTTCATCACGCTCCCAAACGAGCGGTTCTCGTTGTGCGTTGGAACTGATGCTGGTTCAAACAACGGTCCGAATGGTCGAGAAGGAAAAAACTGTCCGAAGAGCATTTGTAAACGACCATGAAGTAAGACGATGGAGAGAACATCATAACGGGCGTCATTGGCTCTCTTTGCTTAATGTTAAGCGCTCTAATGGAGGCCGTCATAGAATAAAATATTGGCTCAAACACTACACCATTAGACGCAGTGGTATGGCGTGCCAACAACTAGCTTTCTTTTCGAAGTACATAATAGTTTTGATAATCATTTTAATCTAAAAATTTCCAATCTGGAAATTCCTATTGGAAATTTTTTCCTGTTCAATAAATTATTCCTCTTTAGCGTGTTCTTTCAGGTTGGGTGGATTTGAAGTAATAACTTGGAATTTCTTCTCCCAAGGAGTTCATCAAAGTCAGCATTTGTTTTGTTCTTTAAGGTCGTACCTCTGAGTTCATGATTATGAAAGAATATTCTCGCGTTCTGAAATCTACATTCAATTAAATCCACTTCGAAAGCCGTCGGAATTGACGAAGAATTCGTTAAATTCCTCGTGTTCCAAAACTTCTCCTTGTTGTCCTTTGAAAGCCCTCCGGCATCAATTGAAATTCAGGTGGCGAAACCCAGTCTGGTTCGAGACTCATCGATCATCGTAATCGTGACAACTTCATTTGCGGGTATATTTAAAAAAATGCGCGCGTGTTTTAGGTGCTGTTAGCTTTGAGAGAAAAACCGGACATCTTTTTGAGCCGTTTCGAACACAGTCGGCCTTTAGCTGACGCATACCTTGATCTTGAGATTGCGAATCGCCGTCCTTTTCGCGTTCTGAAAAATATTCCTTGTTCTGCTCATGCTGAGTTACCAGGAGTTAAGCTTTTCTAATAAGTACTGGTTGAAGAGGTCGAGATGAAATCTATTCATGACGACTAATCTCGTGTTCTTGAGATGGATTTATGTTGACAGATCGCGTACGGTGTCTTTGAGGATGTCTCTGTAGGCAATTTCTGACGATATTCCAGAGGTACGGAAGGCCTCGGTGTACAGTAGTAAAGAATCAGTTAGTTACGCATTCGTGCTCGAATTAATAACGTCTTCTTCTTTGTGAGGCTGAGGCACGTTGCGTATCGCGTTAGAGCTGAGCAAAAATCATACCTACCATCGCGTGGAAAGAAAATATTATAGCGAGCGTAGAATTGTTGCTCTATATTCAGGTTTAAAACAATATTCGTTGGATATAAAAATTTAGAGGACAGCGCTGATGTATCATTCTGGATGTTATACGTAGAATATTATACTTAAAAATTCATTCACAGTGGTTGGTTATTCCTCGGAGCATGGAGACTCATTCCAATCGATTCAGGGTCCAAAATATAGTGGAAAATGACCCCCCACACATCCAGGTACCAGAAATCTAAAAAAAAACCATTTTCGAAATATATAGATAGAGACCCATTTTGAACTTTTTCCGGTGGGCACCAATCGTTCCGGGGCTCGTCTCATTGAATTTAGTCAAAAATAATACTCCACACGCCTAGATCGGTGGAGATATCGAATATCAATTTTTTGAAATACTTCATTCTGACCCCTACCCCAAATTCGGTTCGATCGCTGAGATTGGACCAACTAAAACCAAAAACGGGTCCCCAACCCGAATTTCAGATTTTTCAAAAATTGTCTACTACTATAATTGGCGCGTACGGCGTATGTACGGCGGACGGGTATTTGTTTATTTTGATCAGACACCTTGAAACGCCCAGAAAAAAATTGCTTGGCCGAATCGGAGAGATTTGACTTGTTGCACGAAAACATTGGTTGATTATTCAAGGAATAACCAACCAAAACTGTGAAAAATATGAATTTATCCACCTAAGTGTTTATTCCAAGCGTGTCTGTGCTTGGTATATGACGGTCACACAGACAAATGGCGATCTAAGCCTAAGGTGAAGCACATTTTTAACAAAGTAAATATGTGGTTAGTCACCTTCAGTTTTTGTTGTAACTTGTTTTCATTAGTAGCGAAAAAACTATATGTACCTGCTAGATGGTACAATGTGCTGATTTGTTCCAATAATAGATTCCACTATGGAAAACTGGCACTTTGAAGCGAGAGTTGAGTGGTAGGACAAGGACCATGCATTTTCTGCAACCCAATCTGGATCTCCCATTTATAAAATCATAGCACGCGTTATTAAAAACAACAAGCCATAAGCATTAGGTGGACAGCGGTAGTGTACTGTTCGGATAACCGCGAGTTTTTATGATGGTGGTGATACGTTTATTGCAAAAATAAATTTCACTGACCCGCGTAGGGCATACAGTCGTCGACGATAACAATGTGGGAAATTTTATCGGCGTCCTCAATCTTGATTGCATTTTTTCGTTTAGGCCTGAAAAATTCCTTGACAACAGGACATTCAGTTTTGTCGCTCTTGATTTCCGGTTTAGCTGGTGGCGATCCTTTCGGAGTTTTTACTGTGTACATGTCAGGTAGCTGACTTAAAACTTCCGTCGACAAGGCTTTAAAAGATCCGTAGCCGCAAACGCATTCTTTCATGCTGTAAAATTGAGAATTTGTCACAAACCTCATATTAGCTCTTTTCAAAACGTCAGGCTCAAGTAGAGCGCAGATGACTTTCCAGGCGTGCGTAGATGATTTTTTACCAGCGACAACTAACCAATGTCTACGTATTTGATCAACCACGAGTTTTGCAATTTGATCATCATCGACACCATTCAATGAAAAGGGAGCGCCACCCATAATCAGAGCGAATAGTATGACTCCCACGGACCACATATCGGCCATTTTGGGGTTGTAAGTATCACCAAGAAGCACTTCCGGCGCTGTGTAGAGAGATTTATTCATCAATTTGATCAATTTCTTTCCACTTTCATGATTTAACTGTGTCGCATGACCAAAGTCGACTATCAAAATGTTGTAGTGGTTTCCCAGCATGAGAGTTTCGCAGTTCAAGTCGCCATGACTTATATCCTTTCCGTGCAAATACTCAAGTCCGTTCAAAATTTGCCTGAACCAAATCCGAGCATGGAGCTCTTTCAACGGGCCATAATGAGACAAGAAATCCATTATATTTCCGTACATTCCGCCTGTAGTGAAAACGTAAATCTTTTTGTGGAGATGGAGGAGGCTGTGCAGCTTTGTGACGTTAGGATGGGAAAATTGCAAGAGCATCTTCAGTTCGCGGTCTTTCAGGTCATTCAGCACGTCCTGGCTAGACGGATTGACCACTTTGCACCAAACGTGATATTTTTGTCGTAGGGCGCAGTCTTCGGTCAATTCCAACCAATGAGCTCTATATTTGACGGAAGTGTCGTTTTGACCGATCACATTGGACAGTATGTAACCCAGTTTTTCCAGATCCAATTTCTCCTTCTGACTGGCTTCATTGTCTCGAGCTTTGGGACGCGCTAGGAGTTTCTGCATCCTAGCATGGACCACTTTGAACGGCGTCACCTTAATGGGTATCTGCGGTGTGCTTACTACACTTTTGTTGTTTGTTACATTTTTGTCAGCAGCGTTCAAAGTATGGACCACTCTGATGGACCTCATGTCCTTCGACCCACGGCGGCTGCTCGGTCCTGAACCTGCCTTGTCCCTTCGGCTCGACTTTGACGGTCCTGCCCCCGATGCTCTTTTGTGTCCGTCGCTTTTAGCCATCTTCGTCAAATCCAGAACTCTGTGAACTCTCTTCACTCCTGCGCAATTTCGATTATCCGCTCCCAGGACAAGCATTCTATTCCTCCTCCACAAGATATTATTTTTTATACTGCATTTATATTTATTTTAAAATTGAGAAGTGGAAAAAATGAGTGGGAGAATATTATGTAAAGAATATAAGCTGTTGTGCGTGCAATGATTTGGAAACAATTGGTAACTAATTACAGTCCGCAACCATTGGTTGTTTATCCTGGTGTGCGATAATGTATACCTAGTGGTTCTCGCCAAAATAGCGTCACAATAAAATATGAAGTTCATCGCTATGCGGATTGTTCGTTCATGTTTCATGTATCTTTTTGCACCGTGTGCTAGGAAGCGTTCAAGACGTACGGGCGACTGAAAAATTGTTCCCTCATTTTAAAAATCACATACTTATTTAAAAAAAGGTTAAAATATTATTAGATTCAATTACAAAAAAAAAAGGTTAGATGGAGGCTGCTGTGCGGCAAAATGCATGAATATTGGCTCTCCAGGCGGGCTTGGTCTTACCTAGCATCTACTTTTTGGCGGATTGAAGAGTACCGTAAGACGATTTCAAGGTCCAAGAAACATCTATGTGGGTCAATGAGGTTAGCCCGCACATAAGGATTGCTCTTGGGTGGGTCTTCATCCGTAAACCAAACTGTACGGTCTTATTTCATATTCATCGAGGCTCGGACGAGCGCTTTTCTGAGGTAACTGCACCTACCAGTGGTTTAGATACAGAGCATCTACTGGGTTTTCAGTTTATGTTTTGTTTTCTATTCAGAGTTTCAGTCAGATTCTTGCCGGATGAAGGCTTTTGCTGAGGATTTTAAGTATTACTCGGCATTAGGAACGTGATTGGTTTGAAACAAAAGATCAACCTTACAAAATAGTTTGTGGGATGTGGTGTGTACTTATTTAATGTATAAGTTTTTGCGATGAAATCGCATACGCTTGAAATAATCTCGTTTTTTAGCTGTGAGAAACGGCTTGATCATTTGCTTGACGTGAAAAGTTTCATTCCCTTCTTCATCAATTACAAGCGGCGCGTCCCGCTCTTCTAATGAAAGACTGCAAGGATTTTTACTCGAGACTCTGGAGGTACGTCGGTACCTACTACTTAAGTTCAAGCATGAGAAACATCTCAACAATGGGGCGATAGCACAATGTCAACAGCCTGAGTTTAAAAGGCCACTACACGAGGGTGTAATACCATTTAACTTGATTCCTAGTACATTCCATTTAAAAATGTGGCAATTATTTTACAAATTTTCGTTATATTTGAAAAAATAAGAGGATAGATAGTGGACACGACTGGATAGGAGTACATAATTGCCAATTATAGTTTTCTTTCGAGCATACATTTGAAAATGAAGATAATAATTATGATCTGTTTCCTCTCTAGAACTATTTATTTGGTTTTTTGAGGGCCAGAGCCCAATTACGGCAAAAGCATAAATACATTCGTTTTGTCAGCTGAAACAGACAGCCTAAAAGTGTGGCCTACAATAGCAAAATCTTTGACTACTGAAAATAATGAGATATAATGCGATTGGGCAGTTTTTAAAAGAGGACGTTACATACTTCATATTACGTACGTCTAAAAGCCGACAAAATTTCCAGAAGCAAGTCCTCAGATAGTTTACACTCCTCAGGAGGGGCGCTAATAATTGAATAATTCACTTTATTCAATGAGCATTACTCTTCGCGAGTTCATTAGAAGTTTACAAATATTACATTTTCATGTTGTTCTCAGTTTAAAATAATATTATGAAAATTTAAAAAGAACTGTCAACTTACGTGTACGTAAGGGTTGGTCGCGAGATAGGGGTTGTTGTGTAGATGAAATCTCCGCTCCATGATCTCAGCATGACTGGAGCCACTGAACAACTGATGGGCGGGAAGGAAGAAGCGGCCTCTCGAGGATGTTCTGTTCCTGTGGGCGCCCCCACCTGCGGGTCTTCAACCCCGTTCTAGTTGAAATGGGAACCCCCCTCGGCCAGCTCGGTACAGCCTAATCTAGGATTGGTATGATCGGGAAGTGAAAGGTGTCTCTTTATTGTCAATGGGAAGATTACAGTTTTGGGGGTCACCAGAATACGTTTGTGTCTAGAATTAATGTGTTGAACCTGTTGTGAACGTTGTTTCATGTTTCCACAATTTCTTCTTTCAAAAGAAATTACTTGTCAAACGTTTATCACTGTATCATTGACTCTACTTTCTATTTACACTTTTTATTTAGTTTAATAATATTCTATTTCTGCGCAAGTCTGATACCTACTCTAGAGATCTCGAATACACTCTTAGCGAGATCCACTAAGACTAATAAACCATTGTAGAGCAACTTTTTTTTTTTTTTTAAGATAGTTTTTGACCTTAAATAACCTTGAATGGTGGTAGGATGGCAACATTAATTCATTTCCTGGAGGCCTCATATTGCAGTAAGTGACTGAATTGGCCGAATTCGCAAACCGTCCGTTATTGAACAAAGAGTTCTCTCAGAGGGAAAATACCCAAATTCCTCACTTCTCTGGTAATGTTGTGGAATGGTGTGTTTGCCCTGAAATGAGCCACTCTGCTATTAACGAAGAAAATGGCTTCTGTTACCTATTTCTTCTCCTTAAGAGGTAATTAAGCCTGCCTCATTCGTAGTTGAAACGATTCAGTAGGTTCTTTAGCCGATTTATTGCTTAGGAGTAAACCTCACTCTCGAACTACAGCTTGCTCTGAAGTGTTTCAAAAAGCAATTGCTTGACCAGATTATTTATTATGATTATTAATTTTTTTTAGACTAATAAATAAAATACAACAAACGTTGTAATGAGCTGTACCCGAATTGTGTGCTTTTAATTTGAGAAAATTATAAAAGTGCTGTCGTCTACAACTATGAACTAACTTTCCATCAAAAGACTAAAAACCGCCCAATTCATGAGCTACCTGCTGTAGACGGGCCAATCGTAACGCTGTCCACTCCATTACGAGATCGCACTTTTTCATGGGGGTCGTAAGTGTTAGAACGAAAAATCACATCTGCGTCAAGGTGAAGAACGGCCAAGTATCTTCATCTGAAGCACAAGTCATTCGGCACATCTCTTCCTTTTTTTTCAATCCCGAAGTCATGAGCATAACTCCAGCAACTGGTTCGGAACGGGAACGACGAGGGCTGAAGGGGGCGCAATTCGCTAAACCAATTAGACAACAGACTTTGAACAAATTCTGGTTTTTTGCGTGGATGGCTAGAAGGCAAAGATGGCGTTTTTACCGAGTGTGCGCCTCCTTTGAGGCCCTGCGACGAGTTTAATTATGGGATGTGAGGTTTGGGCAGGGGAATAAATGGTGAATTGAACCTTTCCATCTTGTCAGGTTCCATTCCAATTGGTCATGAACAGCATTGACGAGCCTCGTTCTTGCAGCGCCGCGCCCGGTGATATGTTACCCTTATAAAATAAACGCCGCCTTCGGGATATTTTATGCGTCAGTGTTTGCCTGACAACGTTTGAGAATCTCTCGCAAATGGAGTTTATTATTAGTTTTCATTCCTTTTTGTCTCAAACAATGTAACTAACCTTGGGCGAAACGATTGAATAAAAGCCAAGCAGCAGGGACGGCATATTCCCATTAGTTTCAATCAACACTTGAACCTGACACAAATTTATTCCAATTTTCGCTAGCTACGAGTTTATTCTTACGTCGATAAATAATTGACCCACTAGATTTATGAAGATTGTCGGGTAAGGAGAAGTAGGTATACTTTACATGACAACAGTTCTGTATTGCGGGTCGAAACGTACTCAACGCCAGTAAATCGATACATGCAGGCGGTCACTTCTGGCTTATTATTCTTATTGAAATAATTCACTTTTGTATGTATAAATTATCATGATGTGGGAAAATCATTCCCGACAGTTCATCCTTTACGTATTCAAAATCCTTGTTGGGCGGACCAAAAGAGGCCTGAAAAATTCGCCGAAAAATGAAGTTTTTCACATATTACGCAATTTGCGGTAGTATCAATATCTAACTTATTTACTGGCCAATCGCCTGTGGGAGGTAAAAATGGGTTCATACAAAAACATTTTGTTTGCCTATTTTGTGTGTCGAGTTCCTACTCTGGACAACTCGAAGAAATGTATTTTCAGACGAACGAGGTAATAACCATCGAGAATAATAAACCATCGTGGAATAAATGTCGAGTTTTATTATGTAAAAAATTTAGATAGAGCCAAAAGAGACATGAAAATCCTCAAAAATTCAAATGATGAAATTTTAGAAAAGTCTCACATAGGGACTCAACTCTAGATTTTCAATTTCAAACATGTTCTCTCATTTATTCACCACCGTTTTTGAAGTGATCTGATTAATTTCTCGTGGGACCTGCGTAAATCAGAATCATCCGTGAAGTCTTGCCTCAGGTAGGTCCATCTGGCGTAGTAAATTGCGGCAAAAGTTGAATAAAATAGTAACGCGATCGTGACCACCTGAGAAATGAAAATGAGGTGAAATTTACTGACAGTGGATACAGTGGAGTGAATACATTGAAAAATCATTGTGGATTATATAGGTGGAGAATTTACCTCAAAGACCGCCCAGACTTTGAAAGAGAACTCGTTGACGAGAAAGTCGTAGTACGCCACAGTTGGTGCGGGTGGTTCTCTTTTTACCCGCATAACTGACCTGGAAATGGAATTGCTCTGAAGGAGATCGATTGAAAAGATTATTACATTAGATCGGTGTCACTAACATTGGTTCATTTCGGACCCCGATCAGTGGTGAGCTCTTATGGCATTTGATTTTCAAGGGATGGACGTTTTCGGGGTCGTGAGAGCTCACCAATAATAAATGCCTATTCGCCGAAGCTTTTTTTTTTAAACTCACCTTGAAAAATTTAAAACATCCAGTAATGGCTCCAAATGGGCAGTTGTGTCCGCACAAATATCGTTCTCATCCCGAATTTTCACATCGCACATCACTTCCGACACGAACGACAAAGTCAACGCAAACAACACACGATTAATCGTAACCATCTCGACTGTAATCTTGAACAAAAAATATTAAAACTTCATGTTTCATAAGGTAAAAGATAAGGATAAGAGGACATTAACCGCGGCATCAGTACGCCACCTCTTACGTCTAGATGGCATCACGAAGCCGTCCGACGATGGTTTGCTGACACATGCAATTAGCACCTTTTTATAGGTCCGTGTGGAAGAGTTAACTGTTCCACTAATTTGACCACGTAGTTGTACCTAGTCAGAGGAGGAACCGTCTTCGAAGAGCTTTGGTCTAGATTCAGATTGTACTTTTCTTAAAAATACATCTTCTTGATGGAATTACTTCGAAAAAGTGATGACAATTCAGCAGTTATCGGTGAAATATTGTAAAAATTCTCTACCGACTCAAAAAGTTATGAAGATAACTCATCATGCGTAAAAAGCGTCGGTTTTCCATAGGAAATTTCGATCTCAAAAAATGAATTTCGTGGCCACAGTAATTTTTCTTTTAGTGTACCGAACGCAGAACTCACAGTAAGTCAATATTCCCATTTAAGTTGAAATTTTAATTGTTGCATCATTTTGCACATCTTTTCGATAAAATATTTTGCAATAAACGGCTTGGCTGTACTGAAGTAAGAATGGACAACTGGATGTCAAATTTTTTAGGAGTTCACGCGTAGACTATGGAACATCTCCTCACAACCAGAATCAACCGACGTATTATGCTATGCAAAGGTTTCATCCACCACCTAAAAATCATTTCCGGCCGCCATCAAATGCTGGAGCTTCAGATGGAGATGTAAGGCTTCTAATACTCCTGCTCTGTACCATTCAAGGCCAATTTTAACCACCCAAGTTGAAAGAAATTAGGTCACGTTGTGCATCGATCTGATCAAGGAACATAATTTCCAGCAAGTTGCAGCAGCAAATATGCCGTCACCTCAAGTTTTGAGCAGACCGATAATTCCAGCAGCGAGCATGCCTGCACCTCAGGCCGTGAGCCTCCCCCAAATCGAATACGCTTATCAAGGAGGTGATGTATATCAGCAGCCAGATTTCTCAAATTTGGAAGTCCATCAGGGTGAAGTGTTGAATCACGTACGGCAACAGGCTCCCGGACCAGCGATTACCCCAAGGCCGCATCCTGTCTATCAGCAGATGAAACCCCAGGGTGGTGACTCTGGACCGTCAGATGTTTCTCAGTTCCCATCTCAACCACCACAGGACCACAGACCCCAGGTATAATGCTCACCGCTACTCTATGTAGCTTCTGACGTTCTCAAAAGCAAATTCTGAATGCCCGAATTTCTTCTTCAGGTTCCTTCTACGGCTGTTCAAAATTTCCCCCCGGCGGAGTATGATTCCAACGGTGGATACGATGAGCACCATGGATTCCCTGAGCTCCACGAATATCCACCACACGATTTTGTTGGCTACCACTACCCCATCCCTGTGCACCCTCACCCTCCTCCAACCCCTCTACCTCAAAAACCTAAACAATCGGAATCCCAATACGCCTATTACTACATCGGCCGTCATCTGTGGTACGTCCCTCTTTACTTCAGTATATATTTCATAGCCTACGTCGGGCTGCTCGTGCTGAAGTCGATCTCGAGGCACAAAGTCCTTCTTCCATACAATTCGGAACAAGCGGCGTCTCAAAATCGTGACATGCGAGATTATTTAGCTCTTAGATCCATTGAAGAAGGTAAGCAAAAATATTACATGAAATAAAAATGCAGATAACTACCTTATTTCAATAAGCTGCACTCTATGTAAGCTTCAGCTGGCACTTACGTTTATCAGTAATAATTGAATCTGTATAATTAATATTGTACCTGTTTAGAGATTAGTATTGCAGAATCCTGCCATTTTCGTGCTGCTACCTACTTGTCTGTGTCATTTTCGCCATGAAACGACATGATAATGGCAGGCCTTGGCCCTAAATTATCCAAATTTGAGCCTTGAGCAACAACTTTGAGGAAGAAGAGCTTCCAATTTATGTTCATTTTTACCCAATCACGTACAAGGAAAATAAAATCTAACTCAAGTACTTCGTCACTTGTTTTATTATGAGGTCTTCAATGTGAAATACATACTGTGGAGGAGCTAAAGGGGATGCTGTACATACTTATACGACTACATTAATTCCTTTGGAATGTGCGTCCAGTGCTCGCATGTATTTACAATTATTCTTCAATTCCTACCCAATAGAATAGGCACGTAAAATTTTATTGAAAAAGAGGATGGAGGAAGGAGTAATCCCTTTACATATGAGTAACCAGGCAATTTTTCAGGATAAAGAATCTTTGTAATTCTATATTTGACTCAACAATAGACTCCTGGAAACCTAATTTTGCTGTATTTCCTGAATACAACCTGAAAATACTGAATGTTTATTCACAGATACTGCAGAAAAGAATACTTCTACAACTTCATCATTTTGAATCCTTACATTTTTGTTCACTTTTGTGTACAGGGACTTCAAAATCCGTGCTTACAGCATAGTATGTAGTACACGTACTAAGTAAATGAGTATTTTACATCTGAGCACAGCCGTGAGAGTTTTAAAATGGTTTATCCGTTTCATCCAACATACAATGCAACTTCATTCATGAAATCTTTATAAAATGGTTCACGTCACGTCAGTTTGATTACATAGCTTCTTTGGCTTATTTTCGTTTTTCCCCTCTCTTGAGGTGATGTTTTTGGATTTGAATTCGAATTGGTAGTTCATGCTAAATCAAACAATATCAGCCTGGATTCGTTTAGATCATCATTTCGTGAAAAATGAATCATTTATGGGCTAACTTGCACACAGTGATTTCTTAGGGTGAGCACACTTTTTCTTATAGAAACACATTTTGCAGCATTTAAACCTCATTTTTTACTTGAATTTAAACATTAAAATTTAAAAACCGTACTCAGATAAAAAGACAGGTTAAAGAAAAATTACTATCACGGAATTTATAACAACATTTTAGCAGCTAAGGAACGTTGAAGTTTTCTTCAATTTTCAAATCATACCTGTTCGTGATAAAGCAAAAATATCACAACAAAGATCTATCTTCAAAGTAAAACATAGTATAAGTAAAATTTGATCAACTTTCCGAATTTGTTTATATATTTACAATACAAACGCATTGCTGGAACAACTTGAAGAGACATGAAGGAATCAACGTTCTTACTATGGGAGTGCCTTAAGCATGAAAACATAGGATGATTATTCAAGGAATAATTAACCAAAACCAACATTTCTGAATGAATAAATTCAGGCCATTTTAAACGGAAATGAGCCAAGAGAGCTATTTTTGGCTTTCTTGCTCATTTAGAGGTCAGTCTGTAAAATCTGTAACTGTTTAGTAGAATGACGGTACCAGCCACCCAACAGGCCCTCAAATAATTTGCGTTAATTTTCTTACAATAAGTAATCGTACGCGTTCGTAGCCACGCTCCACGTATGAAGGGGCTTCTGTTCCAAATTATGATTTTTTTAACCGGATTCGCAGGGATGTTACCTTCTGGACCGTACTTTTCCTTCGTTGAAGCATTCAGTGCGGCCGTTGCGGACGTATTGCACTTATCGATCACGGCCTCTCTTTATTGTTATTCGACAAACCCTTTTCCTGGGCTAAATGCCATTTTCACGGGCAGGAGGTTTCCTTTTGAGTCGAGAACTGTATTCTCGTGTTGAGGTAGGCCTCTGAATGAAAATTACGTACCCCATGTTTGACTAAATTGACTTGATTGGTGGTAGAGCGATACTACTCGAGACACGTGCGAAATACGAACATACTTTTGGAAGACAAATAAAGCGTAACTTGAGTGAATTTGACTACCACCAAACATACCACAAATCATTTTCATTCAAGAAAAAAAAGGTCGTAAAAATAAATTGCTGAAAATATCGTCTGTCGTTTAACGTTTGTTATCTAGCGCCCACTTTCTCTGATTCGACTGCAGTCAGAATTTCGTCTCTTATTTCGAAAGCTTTATTGTCTGTGCCAATATTACGGTTAGACCGGTTGTTGAGATCCGATCGGTTGCCGATGTCATTACTTTGATAGTTGTTGGACGCCCATTGCATTCCGATGGGCGTCGATTCTAAATGATTAGGCGATTTGACGTCGTCGCTGGCGTTGTAAGATTTTTTCTCGTCAAGGACTGGCGGCTTCTCGTTCCATTTGACGGCTCCTGGCGTGTGACCGTCCTGAAACAATGAATAAGAATCGCTTAGAATCAGAGCAATTGACTCAATATGAATATTAATAATACTAAATAATAATTACAATTAAAATTTCAAAAGTAATATCAAATAGTAATAAAGTTCGATTGAATGAATATAAAAAATAAAAATATGAAAGCACAAAATAAATAAAAAAATGAAACAAATAATGAAACTAAAAATATAAATGAGACTTCTAAAATAATTTCTAAAACTGAGAAAAAGTTAATGTCAGGGATTGACTTTTTTAAATTCTTCACCACCATCTTGGCTTCAAGAAACCGTAGACCTATGTGTCAATCGATTCAAGCGCCAAAAAATTAGTGGAAAATGAGCCCAAATTGCCAAAAATATCGAACATGGGGAAAATGGGAAAACAGTGCGTGTTGCGTGTCCCAGGCCAATCCCAATCGATTCAGGGTCCAAAATTTAATGGAAAATAATACCCCACGCGCCCAGATGGCCAAAAATCTCGAAAATACATTTTTTCGAAAAAACGTTAATGTCAATACAATGAAAACTTCAATGATATACCTTACGTTCCTACTTTTTTTTTAATAACATACCCAAGGCGGGAAAACGTAAGATACTCACTCATTAGTACGAAAGAGGTTCGTTTCAATAGTTACAATCTTTTTCATCCACCAATTTCTTGATACATTAAAAGATCAAAGTCGTAAACGTCGACTATCCCTATATTTGCGTATCTTTGGTATTCCGAGTTGTCATCGTTCAGTATTTGATATTCGCTTGCGCGGAGGATCTGCATGTTTGAATATTCATTGATGAATTGTACTTAAATGAAAATAGGAATTCGATTTGTTGGTTGTTTATGGTGTTTGGTGTTTCTTTCTCATGTTCTCAATCTAGCTTCTGTCTATACCTATTTTGAGGAAATAAATTTGGCACCGATGATCGTGTGGCCAATGAGCGATTCACAACCTACTTTGTGTGGATTCTCTCTCTGAAATTGTACATGTTTGAGCCCGTTCCAAAAACATTGTATGACCAAGAAGAATTTCCACATTCTGAAACTTAAGCGGTCTATTGCAACAGAGAGATGTACTATTCTTAATGAATTCTAAACCAAAAGAAAAAAAAAGGTTATACCTATTTTAACAGTAAGTTACCTATTTCCTAGCAAGAACCGTACCTATTGATTCCTTCCTTTTGATAAAAGACATGGTAATATATGCGTTACTGATCCCAACGGACTTCAAACGCAGTAAAATTGCTGGTAAACTCACTTTCATTTCTCTCCCATGTCGTTCGATATAGAAGTAGTTGAAAAGGAAATACATTATTCCTGTTGCTAAAGTTGTTGCTGCGAAGATTTGATACGTTGATCTGGTGCCAACTGTCTGCATAAGGTAACCACCTATCAAACTCCCTGATCCTTTGCCTAGAAATGGTAGAAAAATGACGTTAGTATGTATTTAATATTATTAGGACCACTGAGGGATGGGTATGAAAAGCATTTTTCAATACTGACCCACTCCAAAATATAATCCTCCCAGAAGACCCTGTATGCTGGAATCTGTAGTCATTGTTGAGAGTTTAGCTGCGTATGTCACGGCAGCCGTGAAAGAAAGAGAGGAAGTGATGGATTCCATAGCCTCGAACGGTAAACACATCCAAGGATTGTAGATAAGCGAGTATCCTAGAAAATGAGCGCGAATGTTATAATGCGTCAGAAACATCGCTTCATTTTATTAAATATTCACTGGTGTAGTAATTCTTGCCCTTACCGAGGAGCCTGATGGCATAAAAGACGAAGCCAATGAACAAAACATTAGCGTGCCCAATGCGATCAATGATTGGTCCAGACATGACAAGAAGTGGTAGCCCGGCGATACCACCAACTGTGATTGTGATGCCCATCAATGATCGAGAAGCTCCCAAATCTTGCAGCAACCAAAACAGGAAGCTCTCGATGTAGCCCCAAGCCGTTCCTGCAACAAGGCTCTGTCAGTTTTTTGGAAAACTTCCTAAAGCAAGGAAAGGTTTTTATTGTGAGCCAGTCTAACTGAAAAGAGACGAAACACCTTACCTAAAATGAAACAGGTGATGAATAGAGCGACGATTTCCACTTTCTTCAAAACGGCCATTACATCCTTCAGCACGTTTGTAGCTGGAGACTTGAATTCCAGATTGATGGTCAGCATGAGGAACGCGCTCAGAACTTTCATTCCGGCGTAAAGATAAAACGCTGGTCTGAACAAAACAAGTTGTCAATATCGAAGAAGGAAGTTTACTACAGCACCTAATATATTGAGTGTAGTTCTGTTACCGGAAATCCGTGTAGGGCTTGTCTCTACTTGCGTAATCAATCAAATAGCCTGATAGTGGCGAACTCATCATGCCTCCAATAGTGGCGTAGATTCGTTGAAGACCGTAGTCCGCTTTATGCTCTCGTAAAATGGCAATGACGGCGCCTGGTAGGTAGAAAATGACTGTTATGAACTTATAGTTCAAGAAGGCTGTAGTTTCTACCATGTGACAGGTAGCTTTATTGGATAACAGGGAGGGGCTACCTTGAGAATAGCGCCACTAAAAGCTTCAGACAGGTCTGAATAAACTCACCTTCAAACATGGCAAAGGCCGTGCCTCCAATCATTCCAATGAAGACTCTAATGATGAGATAGAGCCAGAACGTAAAGCTGACGTCAAATTCGGTCATGTGGTCCATGTTGGTGCATATGAGGTTACGTGGAACTGTCGCCAGGCATCGAGGTTCGCACTCGCTGAGCTGGAGCATGGCCTGGACTTCCAAACCGTTGTCGATGCTTGGAAGCGGCAACTCCAGGGACAGCAAGGTGTTTTCTCCCTGCCGGAATTAGCGATTAAACAGACCTCGATTTGTGGGTTGTTTGATTACGAAGACAAGCGGACCTGATCGGTATCCTTCACATGAGTAGAGGAGAACGATGTGAACTGATTTCTTTGCTGGATGCAATTAGGACATAATAGCCTGTAAGTCAAGCATTAAATTTAGGCCACTCACCGACACATAGCCGTGTGCTTCCCAGTTCTTCCAACTGGTTAGATTTCCAAACTCCGGTCGCAGCTCAAGGATAGGGAAATTCTGGAACATGTCTTCAGTCGCCGGAGGATTTCCCAGCTTCACGGCGATCTCTTTCGCGTCTGGAGCCCGATCCAACACGCCTTCTTTGTCCAATAGAATCGTGCATGTCAGATTTTCGTTTTCCCCCGTGCAGGAAAACGAGTATAGACCCTTCGTAGGGAAGAAGAACCTGGTTGGCGTCAGTTCCCTCACCGACGACGCGAAATGAGCTGATAGAGATAATTATAAAGAATCATGTAAATATCTTTCATTCGCTGATCCTTCAAAAGGTGTAGACAAAATTCGTTAAGCTTAATAAATTCTTGCCGCCGCAGAAACAGTTTTAGCTTCACAGCGAGTCCGTGCTGGACTGTGGGATTTGTAGGTATTGTGGACTTCAGCTCTAACCAGAGTATACAACATGTATACAACTCGGGTCTTGATGTTACTGTAAATTTCAGCTAAATGCTACTTGCCGATGTATTAAAAATAAGTACAGCGAACAACTTTTGTGTATATCGTTTAACTACTGTATGTCAACCCTGTGATCTGCTGAGACAGGCGAGTACATACAGTACCACGCTTGAGCTTGTTTTTCTGCTGCCAAAAGCGTGAATGAGGTTGTGCTTGTCACATCTGACTCACATCATGGATGCCAACCAGCTCATTTTTCGCGCGGTCCACTGCTAGCTAGACGAGTTAAATGTACGCACCTATATAAAATTTGTGATATCCGTACCTTTATTAAGCATGAGCTTTTGATTCCTGACGTCGAGATTTTGAGGAGTGGTGTACAACGGTAGATCGGCCGGGCCCAGCGTGTAAGTGTAGGTGTCGGTCCCGTTGGAGTCTTGCACCTTCACCGTATAACTTCGTATCCGAAGAATCGCGTCAGCCTCCTCTTCCGCCGTCTTAGGTCCTATCTCCTGAAATCTCAAGCATCACTCGAATACTAATTAAACCAAACCAGCTAGTTGTGAATTTCAAAGTCAATCCCAATACCAAATTTGAGACATCTAGACAATTTCTAAATTCAAATGACGAATATTCTCACTCAAAGACACGATGCACGTTTACTAATAGTTCAATGGATTGATTTCATTCACGACAATTTCATAATTGACTAAACGGTTAAAAAAATACTCCTTCATCGCCATTAAATGACTATTGATGATAATTGATGGCAAACCAAAATTTAAAATGATTGATAATTTTTATAAGAAGCCAATACTTGAATACTGATGATCATTCTGGCACATAGAAATTTTAGGGAACATACTTTTAACATTTCAAACTCATTTTCTCACGAATCAACTGGCCAGAGAATATCACTACCAATGTATTATAAGCATTATTTACTATCCATATTTGATACGATAGTGAAAACAATAATAGAATTCTTACATAAGGTTGGAACGTCTCCGGAGATCGATTACATATGACACCACAGGCCTCGAGCGTCATATGCGTTGGAATGGACGTGTTGAGGTTTTTGACGCAAGGGTATGGCTCCGCTACCATCAAATTGATGAATGCTAAAAGTAATGAAAAAGGTCTGTTTAAACGGTTCTTGAACAAGTCAATTATTTTTATAGCTGGGAGTCGTTTTCTGATAGATTCAAAAATAACCTCATATTTGTTCGAGGCGAGTTCGTTATGAAATGAAATGAGTGTTAATCAACTAAGGACCGTGGGTTCTGAGAAATCTCCACTGTATTTGCTATTGGAGTAACATTATTGACAAAGAGTGAAATAAAAGCTCAACAATATAATCTGTTGCCCAAGAACCTCACGGCCAGTGAACGGTTTTTGAGCGATTGTACCCTTCCTAACTTGAATATCAAAAGTGATTAAGTGAACTCTTACTATCCTTAGCGGTTCTAATCAGTAATTGTTCAATTAGTTTAACAGACATGGGGACACTCACATTGCTCTGTGTTCAATTCTAAAATCGTTTGGTTCGGATAAGATATGTTCATCCTCCCAACTGGAACCAGCAGCAGGAGCAGTGATGCAAGGCCTCCCATAGCGCTGAATAATGACAGAATTACCTGCAATATGAACAACGTCGTTTTGAACTAAAAAATAGTAAGGTATCGGATGGTCATAGAATTGAAATTAAAAAGTAAAGAAAAAAATTTTTTTTTTTTTTCAAGCCATTCTCAAAATTACGAATAAAGCCCGTGTGATAAGCGGTGGTCAGCAGGTCGGTTCATGAGGCCACGAATTCGAGACATTTTGCCTCGTTTAACGTAATTCCCTTGTTCTTCCTAATTCCTCTCGAATGACTCGAATAAATGGCCACAGTGATGATTTATGGTTCGGTAGCTCTATGAACGTTCCAGAAGCGATTTAGCGACGCGGAGGAGTGCAGACAAGAACAAGATCCTGCTTCTCTTCAAGGTCCTTCAGGATGTGTTACTGACCTTTGCAGAAGATGGCACGCAGTTGCTTGCTCTTTTAATGTCCAGTTCTCGGAAATGGGAGGTAAAAAACAACTGTACTTACGACGACCGCTCGCAAAAACCAATGAGCGGTGTAATCTGAAGGAATCTAGAGAGGAAGGGGTCATCTCTAGATTAGACCGCTCATCAAGTGGTTAGCGGGAGGTTTGGTCGTACAACTTGACTAACTACCTCCAGTCGTAGATTCAGCAGTGATTTCTGCGTCAATGAAATGATGAACCCGAAAACGCGTACCGACAGGCATTAGCCGTTAATTCATTTTGCCACGACATTTTCCGATTCCTACAGTTACCTACGGGCGAATTTTCTGCTCCCTCTTTGGCCTAGCCTTGTGAAGAGTACTAGTTGTGTTCGAAGGACTGACAGTTCAATGTTATTGTCCGCTTCGACAGAGTTGTGAGCCGAACTATTCGAACGAGCCATGAATGGCTTTGGGAACCGCACCTTCCATTCAATTCCTGGCAAATAGCTCGACTGAGGTGCAAACGGCCATCGAACTGGTCGCTCCCTCGACAAATTGGTTAGTGTGGATTAACTCGAAGGAACATTCTGCAGAGCTGTGGGGGCCAGAAGAAGTGGGATAGTTCCTCAGTTCCCTTCGTGAGGGCGATCTTACAGAACACACTCGGGCAATACTGTAAGCTCCGAGTGCAATCCTTTTCGTGATTTTCCGTACTTCCCTGGACAGCCCGACAGAGGGCGGTTCGGAAGTTTTCTTTCGTTACGTTTTTGTCCTTTGGCTACACTAGTGCCTTTGTTGAGAGCTCCTTCAACTTCCAAGACGCTTTCTGGTGTCACCATTCTAGAATTTCTCGTCGATAGCCAATAGGTAAATCTCGATATGTTCAATAAAGTTAATACATTTTTCAACTCACCTTAAAATTACCTATCTTATCCGCTATAATGCCCGCGATCGGGGGCATGATGATCGCCACGATGGGTGTGACGGCCGACATGATTGCAGTCTCTTCTATATTGATTCCTAATTCCCTCATGTGTATCGTCAGGTACGGATAGAGAACATAAATTGCTGGAACAGGAAAAAATTAAGGACAGGATTTATTCATCTGTCGGAAAGGAAGATTCAATACGTTCCTTGTACTTGTAAATGATTCAGACTAGAACCTACGGCGACCAAGAGGGGTAAAGGCGCATACAGGCTCCAAGCATGACAAAAATTTACCCATAAAATGAGCATTTTAATAAAAAATAATCGTACAAAACTTCAAATTTATGCATATGTTACCTCGTAATATAAATATTACGATAGAAGAGAACATGCATATAAATTCGATGATATTATCATCATCTTCCGTTTTATTTGTAAGTCGTCTAGCTCACTTCTTCTGTTTGCTCAATGCTGTTGCATGGATGCGTTTGCCTAACGAAGACAAGGTGCTCAAAGAAATTCCTGTCGCGAATTGCTTCTCCGATAATTTAATAAACATCGATAGCCAAATACTCTCCAACGTTTCTCGGATACGGAGACCTTTTTCACTCCTTCTAATCTATCTTCAATTCCTTGTTGTTATCTCACAAGTACGGGACCTAATCTCTATCTCGGCCACTCAACTCAGGATTAATTAGATCTCCATGTTGGTGTAAGTGAAAGCAAATACTTTTTTTCTATGACCTCAGGTAAGATGACAATCATTTCAGATTTGGGGTTGTCATGAAGCGGAATGATTAATAAATTATTAGTCAATATTGCTGTCACCGAATATAAATTCCGTGCAAAACTATCCTAATGAACTTCAAGGTCATTGCCGACTTGTGACAGATTATCAATATTTTTCCTATAATTCAGTTTGTCCTGATATTCAAAGTTTGTACAGGTGTGATGAAGATTCACCAAGGTCAATTTCGGCGACTAGAACGCACGTAAAATTGTACTTTTTCCATGGTTGAGCTCAAGTAACTCGGTTTTGAGGCAACTGAGTTCTGGCGAGTATGATTATTCAAATAAATTTGATTATAATCACAATGAAACAAATGAACAGATACACATATTATTTTAGATTCCCAATGAAATTGCTGGTCTTTAATTCCTGGAGCCCCGTTGAAAACGAAGCTTTTGTCTTCTCGTTTGATTCCAAGATAAATTTATGATATATTTAATATTCAAAGATACATTTAAAATAAAAGACACATTTTCTTATTGATTGAACAAACGATTTTGCCCTAAAAGTGGTATTTAGGTTTGCCTATAAATGGTATTTAGGTTTGATTTAGTATTTTTCTTGCAGTAAACCTACAAATATTTTAGATTAAGTAAATAGATAACATTATAATATTTCATTCCTTAGATCATAAAAATGGTTGGTACTCTCCGTCAACATGTAAGGTAATATCATTAACTGAGATGCAGGAATCGACCGTCACGATAGAAACCCGACGGCCTTGTCAGGTCACTCTTCTGTCAGTAGTTCGAGACGCTTGTCATTTTATTGCTCATCTATGCGGAAGAATGCCCAAGGGGTGAAGGAAATGCTGGTGGATCGCTTTCAAAGTCGACAGTCAACGTCATTTTCGTATTGATTGAGCCGTTCGAGAGCTGCCTAAGTGAATTTGGGTAGCGAAATGATTTCAAATTATGCTATGATCCGGCATTACATCTTGAAAACATTCTCTGATTTACAAATGTGAGGCCCCGCGATAGGTTAAGTATTCGATTTCACGCTAGATTAATAGCACTGATCACACCGAGCGTTGAGCAACAATACGAGAGGGCAACGAGTAAGCAGGTTATTGGAAGGGGCACCAGAAACTGTTCGCGTAACTTTCCCATTCTCAAGTAGGTATCGTTGATTTTCTTCGCCTTATGCAACACTGCAGAATGCATTCGAAGTGCTTTTTATGGATTTCCCGCTGACCTAAGCAAATGGAGCTTATGAAATGCTAAGTAAAATCGAAGGCGTTAACCAATCCAATAACCTATTGTCCCTGTTTCAGCTTGAAGAACCTTATACTCTTGCGGAATGTGATTTAGGAAGTTAATCGTAATGAACAATGTTTTTGAAAATCATAACAGAAGTCGTGGAAATTGAGGTTTATATTGGGTAGTCAACCATGCTGCTTCGACTCGATAATTTTATGATCATTTTATAAAACTGACTCCAACGTATTCCCATTAACTTGGACTGGAACTTGAGTTTTAACCTGTGGCACAAATAGTCAAATCCAAACAGTGGTTTCCACTAACAAATATTCCAACTGTTCTGCTTTCAAATCTTTCTGAATGACACATTTTGGTCATTCCTTTAATAACCAACCCATGTTTCTATTTATGTTTCAGGTAAGTGACATCTCTACATCAACCCGGCGTGAGTGGTTTACTCATTTTTTTTTAATTAACGTTACAGTTCACTCTAAATTATCACTGAGTTCTTAATTTTTGAAAAACCATCGATTCCACTATAAGAGACAATTTGTTGTGATCAGATACTAAATGATTCAATACTCAAAAATCATGAAAATCCTACTTTCGAAATAGGTAGGCAAGTACCCATTTTGACTCATACCCACCTCCTTTGGTTGCAGTTGCTTTTTGGGAACAAAGCCTGAGGATGATCATTTTCCACTAAATGTTGGACGCTGAATCGATTTGGATTAGTTCGGGACACTCCACATCACTTGCGTTTTTGCTGTAGTTCGAGAAATCTTCAAACAACTATTGAAGGGTGCTTATTTGGGCAACGATTAACCTTTTGATTAGGTTTAACTATCTATTTTCTACAGATTCACATTAATCATTTGTCGTCAAGTCTAAGAAAACGTGCTTTTTTAAAAAATAGTTGGCAAACATTTATTCAACGAATAATACTAAATGGTGAACCATATCCGATCATCATTCACCAACCGCCCCACAATCAACGTTTGTCCAAGGTTCAACCTATTACATTAAACTCAATTAAATCAATATTGAAACTAGCCCCGAATGTGTCGAACTTACTTGATGAATGGACGAAGAATAAGAGCTTGAGCGGGAGGAGCTCTTTTTGCCGGAAGTCGTTGGCGATCCGCTCGAAAAATGTGCTTACGTAAATCATTTTTTTCGGAGAGGTAGTTCCTTGTTTGCCTAGTAAGTACACATCTTCTGCCTCCCGGTACCGAGGCCCCTTCCCAGTCCCGGCTTTGGAACTAAATATCTGTAACAAAAATATGGTAACGAAATTAACTCGCACGTCTTACAAATTGACACACTTTCACTACTGGCACAGTATGATAGTTAAAGTTGAGGCTTATTTCGAAGGTTCATGTTTGCTAGTAAAAAACTATTCTTATTTGTAATAATGAAGTCGAACGATCTCATTCCAATCAATCCGTAGGCTCATCAAATTATTGTTGAACCTCTTTCGAACGAAAGTTGTATGAAATGGGGCGCGTGGAATCTGGAGCAGTCTCTCCGTTGTGGGAAGTGGATCTACAATTTCCGTCAGTGTCAAGTTCATTTAGATTTCGCCTTTGATAAGCGCCTTCGATCAAGATATTTTGTGTACGTTTGTTCTTTGGACTTTGCATCCAATACAGTGCTAGTTGACAAACGGTCAAAACATCGTGCAATTCATTAGTGGAAAAAGATTTTGAGTCTGCACGGGTTTGGGAATAAAGTTGATATAAATATACCTCTCTACTCTCTACTACTCGATACCAAAGACTGCTCTGCAATAAAGAAAATAATACCTCGTTAAAAGCATTCCAACTGTCTCTGTTACCATTTAGAGCTCTTATCACAACTCGTCATAAACTTTCGCGTTTGTTTCATTATCTGACTCATCGGATTCAGTATTATAGAGCAAAGTGGTGTTTGGACAAATTCATGTTCGATGTTACGGATTATTCGATAAGGGTCTACATCGCTATCGTTCAATTTCTCTACGTCAATATTTCACCGAATGTTATAGGAAAAGTACTCTGAGCGGCATTTCCCTCTCTTTTCGAACATCTTACTTTTTTCCACCATCATCATTTCCAATAAATCATTCGACAAGAAGTCAAAATTATGCTATTGACCGTGGTTTAATTTCTAATTCCAACACCAATTTCCTACGTCGCATTTTTGATTTGACACAAATTACATTGACAAAAAATACAAATTTGAGTGATTTAATAGTGCGCAAACCGCGTAACTCCCAGAAAATTTTATA
This sequence comes from Cyrtorhinus lividipennis, assembly GCA_019603395.1. Classification (NCBI taxonomy): domain Eukaryota; kingdom Metazoa; phylum Arthropoda; class Insecta; order Hemiptera; family Miridae; genus Cyrtorhinus; species Cyrtorhinus lividipennis. The sequence goes on along the minus strand of CM034003.1, from coordinate 7,805,109 downwards.
TTTTTGTTAAGAAATTCACATTTTTTGCTAAATTCTTTTTAAAATTGGAGAGAAAGAAACTGAAAACGTCAGGCGATTCAGCGTAAAAAAACAATAACAAACCACGATTATGGATCAAATTAGGGGAGAAAAACATATTATTATTTTTATAAATAACGAATTAGCGAATATAATATCAAATACTGAAACGTTTTCATGAGATTAGCCACTTTGTGCTCATGGAAATTTGGCTTCTTAATGGTCAGCTACATCTCCGAATTTGTACTCGTTATTTACATATTATATGATCGCACTCCAAAATTTCATCGTGAGAAAAAACATATAACCAGACCTGGAGACGCAAGGTTAGTTTCAACCTTAGTTGAAATCGATCGTTGATACACTATGCGATGATATTGCAAAGTCAGTCACCGTCTTACTCCGACCTTGTTGGAATGAGCAATAAGCCGCTCAATAAAACAACTTAATGATGTTTCTGTCTTTCCACGTCTTATTTTTCTCTAATCAGGGAGGGTGACAGTTCTACCAAATAGTTAAACGGAAGACATCAGTCAGGAGTTTTTTGTTCGCTCTCACAGTTCTAACCTCGAGCGACCTTCGACTGTTTCGAAAACTAGCGTGTTTTAACTGTTTAGCACGATACTATCGAGCCTGATTGTTTGCCAACACTAGTGTTGTGTTGCATGTTTCGTTAAGGTTTCTGAGTTTTTCATGGCCAAAATACGATAGTTTCAACGTGGCATTCTTCATTCTCCGCTGATGTCATTGTTGTATATTGATTTACCGTGCAATTAATTACGCTATTTCTGCAAATACTATTCCTGCGCCACCTGATTTTTTCTTATCCGAGTTTTTCTTTGAATAAAAACCCTAAAATGTTCATGGGAAGTTTTTGGGGTTGTTTGGGATTAAGGCGAGAATAAATTTTCCAATAAAGGAGTTAGGAGTCGATCAGTCTTCTTTTCTTGAATTGTTAATTTTATTTTTATTTTTTTAGTACTCATATTTTCATGTAAGTTCGGACTCCACCACACGAGTGAGTTTCACCTAGAATGATGAACTAATCATTTTCAGTGCTTTTGTGATGAATTAAAGATTATGAATTTAATTCATGTTGAAATCTGCAGGCTGAAACTGTTGCTCTAGAAAATTATTAGGTAGGCAATGACGTTCTGACTCGATTTTCCGGCAGACAAATTTTCTATTCGCTTAAATGGCGAGGCCACTTCAAAACCAAACCAATCTCCCTCGTCGGGTAGTTACGTGAAATCGAGAGCGATTCTTTAAGAAAACAAATACCCTGATGAAAATCAGAGAGACTTTCCCGCGTCAAAGCAAGGCACCGTGAAAAACAACATTGTCAACCGAGGTCGTAGAATTCCTGGAGTCAACCCTGACACACAAAAAATGATCTCGGGATGAATGAGTCGGGGAACAATTTTTTTGCCTTTGTAGAAAGCGTCGTACTCAACAAAACCAACGACCTTCTGCGTTGGCGGAGCGTAGCTAGAAACAACTCTCGAATTCAACATGACTCCTGCGTTATTGACTTCATAGGCGGTGTGAACATGGTTATTAGGTTCTAATGCATTCTAATTTCCAGTGTGCAACCTGTCTTCGCTGTCCATTATGTTTGACAGTTTTGGATTGTTGAACAGCGCTTCCCATTGTTCCCACATTAAGTTCCCGTCGCCCGAACACAATAAGCTGATAACCTCAGGTCGATTTGGGAGTAACTGACGTAGTTAGTTTCAGAACAGTTCGCAGCAGGAAGTTCATAAATAACGACAGACCTTGCAGTCTGATTTCCCCACCTACGTAACGCTCAATCACTCAAGTATTGTGGCACAACAAATCCCAGCCATGGTTAGAATCACATGGAAGGGCGCTTTAAGGTCAGGCAATAGCAATCAACGTGCAGTAATTAATGAAGAAAATTGCTTAAGGTGTTACGAGCTATTGGAGATTTCGAGATTTCTATATTAACATCCTTTACGGTAGGGGTCAAATACACAACAAACCGATTTTGAGGGAGAAAAAGCTGCAAATTTTATATCACAAGGGTTGGTTATTCCTCGAACCGGAGCATGGAGACCTGAATTTAATGGAAAATGATACCCCAAACTCCTAGGTACCAGAAATTTCGAAAACCGACTTTTAAAAGAGGTAAATATATACTCATTTTGACCCATAACCTATTCCAGTAGACGCCAATCGTTCCGGGACCCGTCTCATTGGATGTAGCACTTAAAATATAGCCGAAATCAATAACCCCACGCCTAGATCGCCAAAAATCTCGAAAATTCATTTTTGAAAATACACATTTTGACCCCTACCCCTCAAAATTTGGCCCGGTTGGGCTGAATCTATCTATTTAATTGGGCTATCAAAATCGGTGTGAACGGCTGACAGACATTTGCTTAAGTTGATATAGACACCTTAAAACGCGTAGAAAAAATTTTTTTTTGGGCCGAATCGGAGAGATTGACTTTTTGCATGAAAGCATGGGTTGATAATTCAAGGAATAACCAACCAAAAGGAAAGGTGTCATTTTCGCAGTTGGCCAACAAACTTGTCAATGACAAAAAATTCAATCAACGTTAATCAAAATGTTAATTTTGTCAATACAGTCAAATTGAGAAGTTTGAACAGCCTGATTCAAATTGATTCAGCTGGAATAAATGAATTTAGCTTAGAATAGAACTTAAAAAAACTGTAAAAACATTTTAAAATCCAATGGACGAATTGAATAGGTACTAATAATTGAAGAATAATTATCATTCTCATGTTTAATAGAACAACGTTTAAATCAAAGAGTGTAATCAAAATTATGATTTTCGACACTACTGAACTCGGAATGATATATTTTGCTTTAAGAAGAGATTTCCAGCTTAAATCTCTTGACGTAATATTGAATATTTTGTGTTTTCTTCATTTTTTTTCGTTCTAACAAATCGTTAGATGTTTCTTTCTTCCTAAAATGTTGTTTCCAAAGTCAGGAATTGTCACAAAAGCGATCTAAAATGTCAATTTGTTACCATCCTAGGCCTTTATCTTATTTGATGACTTTATTGGGAAGGTCTTACCCGAAGCATGAAAATCATACCTAAAATTTTGATCTCTGGTATGCTGCAGTAGTGAAATTATAAGCTTATAATTCGACTCACCTATGATGTTATTGGTTGTCACGAATTTATGCCATATTTATGTTGTGTGGAGTAAGTTGATAAAGGCTCTGTGGATCGTTACTGAAGAAGACTACGCTCTGTTAGCGAAGTCAAATTAAAACTCGCGATTTGATGAACAAACACTGTATTTCGACTGGGACGAGAGGTACCGATGTGAAAGAGGCGGAAGATCTGACTGGCGTGAGACCGCTGGCTATGGACAGGCCGCGGAGGCGACACCCCCCTCTGCCTCGCGGCACCTTCTCAGAGCACAACGAGGATCAGCGAAATCCCTTCTACTCATCGGAGTTTTGGTCCGCTCCCGGGTTTACAATGCGGTCGTGATCTTTTTCTCCACCTCAATCCAAACAGGCCTGAGCAGGATACAGTCCAAAAAGATCTCGAGGTCAAGGACAGTTTCAAAATTTCTATGCTTGCAACAAATATATATCCCACATTACTCGGCCACGCTTCCAAAGGTTCATTTTGGACCATCAGCTTCATCATACGCTTATCACGTTGCTGCACTGTGTCTAGTCCATAAAAACCATATTGGTCGGTTATTCCTTGAATAATGAACTTATTTATTCGTACCACAGGCATACATTTGTCAGTTTGCGTTGATATTTAGATCAACGCAAATGTCTGTCCGCCATCCTCGCCATTTTTGCCTGGTTATTTCTTGAATAACCAACCTATGTTTTCATGCAGAAAGTCAATCTCTTCGATTCGGCCCACATTATTTTTCTGGGCGTTTCAAGGTGTCTAGGTCAAAATAAGAAAATGTCCGTCCGCCGTTCACGCCGATTTTCGTAGTATACAATTTTCGAAAAATCTAAAATTTTGGTCAGGGACCCATTTCTAGATCTAGTTAGTCCTCGACTCTTTTCAGCCCAATCGGGCCAAATTTGGAGGGGTTAGGGGTCAAAATGTATACTTCGAAAAATTGATTTTTGAGATTTCTGGCGATCTAGGCGTGTGGGGTATTGTTTTCCACTAAGTTTTGGGTGCTGAATCGATTGGGATGAGTCTCCATGCTGTTGGTCCAAGGAATAGCCAACCCCTGTGCAAGAATTTGCAGCGTTTTATTCGTTTCCTAGTGTTTGAAATCCACAGCCTGAGTGTTTTAGTCGATAGGTGCCTCCAAGTTTCAAAAATCATCTCTTCATCCAGTTAGGAATCCATCAAGCATCAACAGTGGTTGATTGATTGACTCGTAGTTCTATTATATCGTAACGGCCCAATGGTAATGCACCGTACGCGCTTGTTATCCGAGGCTATTTTTAAAAAATGTATGTAATCATGTGCGAAATTTCTGTTAGGTTTAAAAGGTTATATTCAAAATGTACGTTTCGGAAAAAATGAAATAAAATCAAAATAACAACAATAATAATGTTCAAAGAACAATTATTTAAAAAAATAATGAACAAATTATTAGAAGACTAGTTGGATGAGGTTACAGCCGAGTTCAAATGAGAGGCTTTTCTGGACGCATTTTATGAGAACAGTAATATTAACGTTAATTATTATTTTGTTAAATTTGAAAATAAATAATGACTCGCAAAAACCGTGGCGAAAAGATTTTTATAAAATCGTTGTCCCACTGTAAACGTCGCGACGATCATTTTCGTGATCGCTTGATAATGGTGAGTCGTGACCAGCTCGCTAATTCTTATAAGTGAAGGATGAAGAACATTTGTGTAAATGAAGTAGTAATAACCTTGCCAAGGCGGTTTTGACCTCGTTAGGTTCTTGCGAACTCAAACAAAATACTCATCAGGCCTCCTCGCCTAATTCAACCTTCTGCAGCGCGGAGAATTAAAAAAAGAATATGAATCAGGGACCAAAATGATTAATGTGAGTCGTCTTGAGTTAAGATTTGAGTTAATACTCTTCGTGTGTCAGGTCATACGGATTTGCTTACCTACGCAACGCTCACGGACATTTAGGAATCCATCCAACTTGCTTATAGACCTGGTTTGACACAGCCGGATACTTCCTACCGTCACTACAAAGGTGCTACTGAAAGGTTCATACGAACCGGACAAAGCCATATGTTTCGATAAGTAAATTGTAATTTTTTTTTAGGAAGCACTTGCCAAGTGGTGGGCACAAATTATTGAACTCGCAGTTCGAAGTTACGTGAGAATGGGTCACAACGTCCTGGTCCGATAAGTGATTCGAGGAATCTTGATTTTTTTCACTGGGAAACATGATTATGTTTTTCAGAATGGTGTCTTTCTCGAGTTCGCATGATTTTCCGAAGGAAAACCGATAACATCGACCTTAGATCCTCAACAACCGCCAAAGGATGTGACGAATTAAAGCGAATTGTCGCGAGGTTCTATCTCACCAGCGACATTCTGGTTTCCCACACGTGAAACAATTCCTATTATAGTCCTCAAGCACCGATATAATGGACAAAAGAGCAGTGGGACATTTTGAGAGAAGAACTGTGGAAAAAAGAATGAATTGACGCGAGCTCGAGAGAGATAATGATCGACCGGAATTGGTGATTTTGGTTTTCCAAGGGCACCAGAGGCTTAGTTACAGGTTGGGTTACATAAGTTGTATGTGGAGGTTTTTAGTAATTATTAGTGAAGGGAGGGGTGGGGGCAAATTATACAATAATGCTTCAACCATAGAACTTATTTAGTTGTTGGTATGATCTATCAATTTCTGAAGACAACTTTGTATATGAGTGTGATCCATGTCCAAAGTCTACAACAAACAGTTGAGACATATTTTATTCATTTGATGGGATCCATGAAACTCGCACAAATTGAAGAAACAAGATGAAAACAATTCTTTTTTTATTATGTTTTAACTGACATCAGAAACTGTAACACGCATTGAAATGTAATGAGACTATTGAGTGTCTGAAGTGCCTACTTTTCAACGAACGAGGAAAACTGATGACATGGAGTTTCAACACAGTAAAATTAAGATACCGCGGTAACGCACTGATTACGAAAAATCAATTCACTTGAAGGCACGAACGCGGACTAGTTTTTTAGAACAAGGAAAAAAGTATTCTCCAAAGTATGACAGTTGCGGGTATTTGCAGCGTATTCAGAAATCCCGAATATAATATCCGCTTTGTTTATTTTTTCCGGATAATCATTTTCACTTACGCAAAACCATATTTTTTCTCCCTTGTTTAATGCTCGAAGAATTAAAAAAATCTTTACTTGCAAAACATGCGCTCCTTACGAAAGGAGCAAGTTTGGTTCATTCATAACATTCTTCCGGCCATATTAAATTCTGCATACTTGAATGTTCCTCAAGGCCCTTTTACAGGTTGTGCATTTTCATTCTGAATAGCGTTGGGTCTATATTCTTTTCGATCAAGCTTCAGAGGTTCGCTGATGATTTTGTGGTTCATACTTCTTCTCACTCGGGTTTGGCGAAGATTGGTTCCGTGCAGTCTTGGACAAATAAACCTTTCTGCCTTCAGGGATTATTCTATTTTAATCTGGTCTCATTCTTTTTTGTATTAAAAAAAACTAGAGCGCACTCCATTTCTCCGTTATACCACTGTCAAGGCACTTTTAGGTCCTCCAAACCGTCAAGAATAGAAATAGATTGCCATTATTTTTTAAACATTTTATTCAGGTTAGTCATTGTTCTGTATTCAACCAACAGTTTAGGTGCGAGGAATGTACACAACGTTGCAACCTTGTGCAGTAATTGAAATTGAACACCCCCAGGTGAAGCTAAGCGAGATAAGAGCCCCAAAGATATTAGCGGTCGATTAGTGGGCAATCAAGATCCACCGACTCTTGTTATAGAACGAGAAGAAGTCATTTTCCATTTAAAATCGAGTTAGGTACGTGCAATTTTCAATTTCCCGCCTAAATTGCCTAGGTTTACCTTTTTGTTTAATGTTCTTGGAATGAGTTTGTGCGGAAGAAATTAAAAATTCAACATGAACAATATCTCTCGGCGAGAATTATTGGCTCAAATTCACCGAATATGAGATGACGGCGCTGTGATTGATTGGGGTTGATTCAGGAGCTAGAAACTGCATGGAAAACATTTAACTCGCCTACATTATACTCCATTATAGGTTCTCAGAATACCTCTAATCACCCTAAGCTCAGGCCAACCGTTTATCCAGTCCAATTTTTTCAAGTTGTAGCAATTTCCCAAAAACTAGTTCAGTAAGTGACCCATCTCCCCAAACTTGAAACAGCGTTCAATTCCTTTGGAATGCTTTGAACTGAAATTCATTTAGTGGGGTTTTCCCCGGTTCATGAATTTGAACTAGGATTTGATCCTGACCGATTAATTACCACTCAAGTATGTAGTAGCAATAAACCAAAATAAATTCGAACCTCACCACCAGAGTTTAGTTAAGTGCGTGACAACCTTTGGAAAGATCCACTTAAATACAACTTAATTATTTATACCTATAAAATAGATTAATTATATCAAATTGGAACAATTTTACTCACTTTCATGGCAGTGAAACCGGAAGAGATAAAAGTCATCACGAGGCCGAGAATTGTCAAGCTGAAACTAATCTCTATCATCTTAATCACAAGGTACCCATGTAGTAGAACGTCCAAAAACTCGCACCAGGCCTGTCACCGACCCAATCCCCGACTGCCAGTGGCCTCTAGAGAAAAGTCGACTCGTTATCGCGACCGCGTCATCACAAAATTTAATCTCTCGAAAGGTGATTAGTATATAAGAGCCACAGTCGACAGCCATACGATAGTTGATATCAGTTTTCTTATGCAATTAACATTATGGAGTTCACATAAGAACTTGGAACATATTCATTTCTGGTGTATTAGCTGCCCGGTACAGTTTTCTTAGTTTACATGTTGCAGATTCGATTTACACATCTCAAATTGACTGCGTACTTGTACGCACTGTGTACATAGAACGTTAGAGGAGGAATGTTTGGTTGCCACATAAGGTATTAAGGTGGCAGGACACCAAACATGAATGAACTATAACAAGCATTGGGACTTCTGAAGTGCGTTCTGAAGCTTTCATATTCAAGCGCAACCCATAGATAATTGTGGCGTGTTATATTTCAACCTATTCACAAACCCCAGAATGGCATTACATCTACTTCCTCCACAATTACTGAGTTTTCAAGTTTCAAGCACTGCTTGATTGTTCAGACTAATTTCTAAGAAGCTGATAAATTGTCATGATTTTCCAGTACGATTTCGTTGCCATCAAGATCATGTACATTATATATTATTTAAAAACTCTTGATGTCAACCAGATATCAAGGTGCTGCTCAAGCTCTCTAAGAGTATTCAGTATCGCATAACGGCAGCCGAGAAAAGGACAATGGACTCGTTAACAAGGAAATGTGTCGTTGACGGTGGTAACCGCAAACTTCTACTGGCTATATTTCCGCGAAATTGCTGAAATCTTCCTCAACTCATTTTTTTTCTTCTCGTGCTTTCCATGGGGCAGCTGAGACGTCAAAAACCAGAGAGAAATTTTTACGTAATGAATTTCAAATGCCTTGAATCAACCTAAAAAGCCTTAATGACGGACGGTCGTCTTGAACTATGGTAAAAATTACATGTAAAAACGGCGTTTCTAGGAATAACTAACCTATAGCATAGGACAATAGATAGAAGAGGTTATGAGTCATAATGAGTATCCATCTACCTATTTCAAAAGTGGGTTTTCGATATTTCTGGTACCTAGGCATGTGGGGTATCATTTTCCACTAAATTTTGAACGCTGATTGGAATGAGTCTCCATGCTGCTGGAATGGGGAATAACCAACCCTGTGAAGGAATTCGCAGCGTTTTTTTCTAATTAGTAAGTAGTATTATGATCATAGAAATGGTTTTGTTGGATAAGTGGGGAGGCCGTGTATGTTACGATTGCTATTTTCCACTATATCACGGTACCTGTATTACGTGAAAATGAATAAACATGATCATACGAGTCAAAGCGTTAAAATGAGAGCACTCAGTTCGTTAAAAAGCACTATAGAAACGCGCTTAGAAAATGACTAGTCGACCGGTTCGTGTGTCACCAACGATTAATAAGTCTCTCAGGGGACGGACAGGTTCCGCTCGTCGGGTTCAATGGTCCGGAATCAGAGAACCTGCCAAAGAAAACGTTTGCATAACTGAACCGTCTCTTTGCAACTGCCTCTACCACGCTCAATGGCAAGTCTTCGGGTTATCTGGTCATTTGGCGATCTTTCAGTGACATATTCCTGCACGTAGAATCACGTTCTGTAACCACCATTATATTTCTCTCATCTTGATCATCTTGTTTGTTCTACCCATACTCACCAATCATCCCCAAAAAATTGACGTTTTAGTGTTCCAAGATGTCATGTCGATATGTCATTTTCAGGAATCTACGAGTATGGAGCATAACTGTTAATAAATTTTGGGACGTTGACTTCATTGAGATGAGCGTTTGACCGATCGCCTCAAATCGAGGCGGGGTATGGGTAAACATAATTTTCTTGAATTTGGGTATCACTTCAAGTATTTGAAAGAATGATTTGCTCATTTTTTCCATTAGGAATTTACTCTCGAAAAATGAATTTTTGGCTAATAAATCCTTTACGATTTTATTATTGTTCAAACAATATCAGAAAACATCATCAGGGAAAAAATACACTAAACTGACCAAAGTTCGAAAATTTCATGAATCGGTGAAAGGAATCATGGGATGGGTCTGCAGTGACGGTAAAATCAATTTCTAACAACAAATTTTGTTCCGAGATTTTTTTTCCAAAAATGAAATAAATTCGAGCCACCGTTTTATAGGTTCAAACCTCACATTGACAAGGCTGCTGACGAGGCACCTCTCGTGGTGCATTTATTTCGATCTTTTGCAATGGCATTACGTTTCAAGTGATGGAGCTTCGAAGGACATGACATTTACACGATTAGAAGCTTGATGCGATTACTCTACATCTACCGCCGTTACAGCGATCTTCCTGTTTCTCCATGTAAGCATACCTACAAACCTCAAATCAAGAGCAATCTCACTAACCGTACGTTCAAAGGAATAATTCCTTTATTGTAGTTTATTTATAATATTTCCTTATTGTAGAATACGCGGTCATTTTAATTTAGACTTGGTCGACCATTATCATGCTATTCACAGCTGATGGTAAATGATGGATCGTCTAGCTTCTGCTCTGACGTCTTTACTCCCACAACGGGCTCCATTGGCTTCTTGCGTCCTTCGATCTTTCACAGAGTTGATTCAATGAATTATCGTTCTCGCATGTTACTTTTTGACACCTCTTTCTGGAAATGGTCCTCACGGTTCCACGCTTTTCTATGAGTTCAACTCGCATGTAGTTGAATATTTATGCCACTGTATCGAGTAGTGTTCCTAAATGCATTATATGAAGGTTAGGGCACATTGTATGAGAAGAGGATTTGCCCACAGGAAATACATCAGAGAAGATACCCACGAGACTGGGGGAGAAAAACTCTCAAACTGTAGTGCAAATGTACAAGTGCAAACTTTGAGGAATATGAAAACAACTCGAAATTCTGGAAGAAGATTGGGTTTGAAAAGCAAAGATTAATGAACACAATCTCATTGAAAGGAAAAGATCCTTTCGTTGTTATTTCATAAAATGGAATGGCATTCATTGCACTATCATTTCTTTTCTAAATATTTCTCTTTAGCCCTCCAAAATTTGTGCTGGCGACCATTTGCTTTTTTGTCAAAATGTGGCCATCGAGGTTGCTTCCCTGAACATTAAATACTAACTAGACTCTGGTACTCCATTCATGCCTTCTGAGCGAAATGCAGAATGTTTGAGATACAATTTCTTCAGCTACATTTTCATGTTATGAATACGTTCGTCGAGATTTTGGTTGTTTATTACTTGAATAATCAACCTGTGTGCATTCTTCCACTGGGATTGGTTATTCCTCGGATCAGGAGCTTGGAGGGTCATTCCAATCGATTAAGCGTCCAGAATTTAGTGAAAAGTGATACCCCACACTCGTAGGTACCAGAAATCTCGATAACCCACTTTTGAAATTTTCGGCAATCCAGGCGTGTGAGTCATCATATTCAACTAAATTTTGGACGCTGAATCCAATAAGACGGGTCCCATAACGATTGGCGCTCGTCGGAAGAGGTTATGGGTCAAAATGGGTATTCATCTCCCTATTTCAAAGGTGGGTTTCTGATATTTCTGGTAACTAAGCGTGTGGGGTATCATTTTATACTAAATTGTCTACTCTAAATCGATTGTAATGAGTCTCCCTTGTCCTGGTCCAAGGAATAAGCAACCCCTGTGAATGAATTGGCAGCGGTTTTAAATTTTAGTCGTACACAAATCACTGAATACATTGCTTTGATTTTCGTTTGACACATAGGTCCACGTTTTCTTGAAGCCAAGATGGTGCTGAAAGATTTAAAAAGTCAATCCCTGAGATTAACTCGTGGTTAGAGTGCTCCAGCTCATGAAGCGCGTCCCCGATAATAACGTTGAGCAACACAATTCAGAACCGTTTCGAGGGTTGAAAAAGCGACAAGTTATCTAACACTTCTGCTTGGTTGCATGGATTCTTGAGGGTGACAGGCGACGATTGAAACCCGCGAGCTTTCTCGAGTCAATGGTTCGAATAGTTTATCATAATCATAATGACGGCCAGTCATCAACGACCTTTATCCCTTCCCTTCAGCTTTGAAAATGACTCTCCGTTTCTCATTCATCTGCGATATCGACTTATCCTTAAAGCGAATAGGTGTTACGATATTATTTTGGCCTGATCGGGGATTAGAGTTGGAACAAGAGCAGGCGAAAGTACTTGCTCCTGTACACTCCGATCGGGCTGAAAAGTTTCGAGATCTTACTAGAGCCGGAACCGGGTCCATGACCAAAATTTCAGATTTTTAGAATTTTTTCTATTACTAAAAACGGCGCGGGCCACTTGCGGCGGACGGACATTTACTTATTTTGATCTAGACACCTTGAAACGCCCAGAAAAATATTTTGGGGCATATCAGAGAGATTGACTTTCTGCATGAAAACATAGGATCATTCAAGGAATAACCAACCAAAAACCAAAATGTCGTAAGCCGTTCACGCTGTTTTAGGTAATAGATAATTTTGTGAAAATCTTGGTCAAAAATCACTTTTCGGCTCTACTTGATCCTTAACACGTTTCAGCTCGATAGGTCTAAAATTGGGGATAATATGGGTGACAATTCCGGACACAAGCTGTCGCTTAACTTATAAATACCAACCTTACTCCAAATTTGGCTGAACTGTGGAATTGATGTTATACGACGGTGAGTTCCCGGGACGATTACAGCACAAATAAATTATGGAGGGAACAACCTCTTGGGAATAACTACCAATATTTCCTCGTGAATGCAAACTATGAACTTCTCCTATGGAATGAACACCCTTGATAATCTCAAGTGGAGAAAGGCATGTTCAGTGATGGATTTGTAATTGGATATACCTAGTATTAGTCTTAATTGCTCTCGCTCCGTGCTTTTCACCTTTCACTAGCCGAGGTCTTCAACTTGCACCAGTTTGGACCGATTCGTATTCGTACGTATCACTCGACCCAATTCGTCTATCGTTTCTACTCGGTTGGGCCGTAGGCAAATTCCGTACGGACCCAAAGGGCATTGTGATTCGCGAGAGGGTGCCGGAACGAACCAATTGCTGCCTCTAAGGGGATCTTATATTTTTAGATCTCACTGACCATTCTGAACTACCGGCTCATGTTATATCCATCTCCTATCTAGACCTCTTTTTCTAGGTGGTGTTTGAAAAGGGATCTGAAGCAACTACGTCAAACTAATTGAGAAAAATCCGGTGAAAAATATGCGATGATTTTGTTTTTAATTTGTGCCTATTGACAAGCAATAATGATTATAGTAAAACGGTTACCTTATGATTATAGTCAAGTGATTATAGTAAAACGCTTACCTTTTACGATGAGGGTCACCAGCTTCAGGCATGAAAAACCATGGTAGGTATGGACACTATGTCAGACGCTGCACGTAAAAAAGAGTTTTTGCTGTATAAAAATCGCGAAACTATAGATAAGTTACCATAAACACTATCAACTTCTTGGTGGTTAGGCAATAACTATAGTACATGGGCCAGGGAGAATATAAATAGATTGGATACTTGAAACTGCAAATACTTACATAATTTACTTCGAAGGGGGCTTCAATGTTTGTAATTGACAATACAATTTTTAATCGACCAAAATTTGGAGTGATTCCTGTAAAAATCAACAAGTTTCGTTATGCCAGATTGAAAATGCATCATCCATTTAGCATACCCACGAATGATAGTAGGCCGTCACTTGTAATTGTTGTGTTTACACGATTGTCATCTAGAATGCAATAGTAATGTTTTACCTGTACCTAACCTCATTCGTGCTTTTTAACATTAGTGGTTGTCGCTCGGTTGTGTTGATCATCTCGTTTTCTACAATGTATTCTTTTCAGATAGGTAGTATTCCCTCCTGCAAAGTTCACGTTATTTAGCAGTTGTCGCATTTATTTTGTAGAGGTGAGTCATATCCTGTTAACGATATGAATACCGCGATTTTAGAGGAAACACATCTGAAAATTGAGTGGCGTATAAAAAATAATGTTGCACGAAATGTCGCGTGCCGCTCGTATATCTTCCAAAACAGTGAAACTATGACAATGGTCGGACCTTGAGGATAATTTAGTACGCACAGAAAATTAGTGCGCTTTATCCGGCTACACGGGCGACGGAGCGAATTGTAGGTTCATCAGCCGGTTTGTTTCTAGTCACCACAATCAGAGCGTATGGGGCACTCATCCTTAGAGTTGAGCCTGTGAAGAATAACAGCCCGCGCTTTCGGGCCGTTATCTCAATTTTTGTCAATGGAGAGTTTCTAAGTGATCGTGAGTACGAGAATGAATGAGAAAATGGTGAAGAGAAATATCTTGTGAGGGATTTCATCCCGATTCTTCCCTGAACAGGGTAAGGCTCTTGTTCTCCTGATCGTACCTACTTTCCATCACTGAGAGAAGGCACATACCAAACAACACTGCCTATGTTTGTCCCTCTGGTCTGAACTAACGAAAACATGGATGACCTTGCTATGATTGTCAATTGCTGTGTTACGATTACACCGAAAACAATATTCCAGACTATTACAAAGGTCTTGAGCATGCAAGCCGACTCATCGTTCGAAGTGGCGTGGTTTAACTGGGAGTTTCAATTGGATAACGCTCTTTGTGTCTGTTTGGCTAAACCACCTCTCAAGGACTGAACGCCGCGTATCCTCAAAATTTCTTCAGAGCTCCTCCACTTCCACCACCTTCCAAGTAAATCATCAGGAAGGATTTCGGGTGATGGATTGGTCCTTCTGGGTCGATTCGAACTACGTTGTGGCTCCACTTACCCTGATTGAGCCTGGTTCCTGGTAGCATTTAGATCTCAAGAATACATTTTATTTTGATAGTGGGATGAGGTGGACTGTACTTGCCTAGCAAAGGTGAGAACCTTGAGAATGAGTAAGTAATAATGTTAGTACAAATTGAGCGCAGTAATAATTTGTCAGACCTCATACAGCCTGACGTAAATTACAGTAGTCTACAGTACAGCCCTCAATATCCCCTCTTCTGACATTGCCATGCATTCAATTACAAGCTGTATGTTGTGATTCAAGAGGATCTTCTGTCCTTTTCAGCGCTGGCAACGTTTGTGCTTGGCATTTCTGTAGATAAGTAAGGAAATAAACCAGATTAGCGCAAAAGGCCGCTCGTTTGCATTTTCATTGCCATTCAACAAGCGCTCATGGAAAAGGATGCGGTCACTAACGAAGATTGTACACACCCGTGTAATTCGGCATCTCTTTCATCGGAGAACTGTCCTTTCTGACCCGGATAGGTTTAATCTTGAGACCAACTGTTCTGACCTCCAATCATCACCAGAGGCGTCAACGTCTTTAATCTGCCGACGTTTTTCTTTTCACATCGGACATGATGAGGTGGATAATAGGATGGTTCCAGATGGATCTAGTTACGGAGAGTATGTACCTTGAAAGCAAATTGTGCGGGTTTTACACGATAAACTACATCCTCGATTCCGGTGATTTGCGTTGTCGGCGGCTCTATCGTGTCGTTAGCCGAGTTGCGGAACGGAAAACTGCAAATTCTTTCCGAACCTTTAATTATTCTTGGATGTATCTTGCTCGCGCTAAATCTACTGAATCTTCAAGGTCATCCGTGTGTGGTCTGATAGCACAAGATTGAACCAATTGGTTTGTGTTTCCTTCAATAAAATCAGCGTTCAAAATATGTCAAAAAAATTGATTGATATAAAAAAAGTTTAAAAAAAGTGTCTCAATACTCAGAAAGAAATAAATTTCGTTTAATTAAAATAAAAAGCGATGAACAAATGAGTGGCGAGAAAATGCCACTATTGAGAAGTCTCTAAACAACATTGATTCCGCTGTTTGCAATCTGAGTAAATGAAATACTCGGTACTATAACTCTTCGGCCGCCTGAACGCACTTTGTAGAATCGCCATCCAGTTTTAAAACAGTCCTTCTGGTAGGAAGACTGTGACACGTCCGTATTCTTTGTTACTGAATTCTCACCCGCCTAGAGTCGAAGGGACAATGAAAATACAAGGACGTTCTCACGGTGCACAAGAACATCGAGGCAAATTGAAAAATCATCTTATATTGATGATTATTTTGTAATCAACTGAGAGGTAGGTACATTAAAGTGCATTGTTCACCAATTACAGGTTACTTGTTCGTTCATCAACTTGTAATGACGAATGAGCCTATTGAGAATTCCGAATATTTTTAGAACCAAATACGCGAATACCGACCCCATCAATATTTATTGTTTCCTTCGATGGTTCTCATCTAAAGTTCGACGATTTGTACGTACATTGCTTCGTCGCGGGTCTGGTGTAGTGTGGGGAAAAGAAGACGACAAAAAACCTCTGCCGTTGAAGATCTGACGCCAGTTAAAGGAAAGAAAGCGCTGTTACCATGCGTCGATTGTTCATTCAATCTGCGATCAAGTATTCCGAACTATCATCGTTTACCGGCTCACAATAGACTTTCACTCTTTCTCGAGCGTCAACTTTTTTTTCGGAGCTCACCTCGCCAGGAAGAAGAAGATGAGGCGTTTGATTTGAATAGTTTATTAATTTTTTTATTTTTCTATTTCTTTCTCAAAGTGTAGGTACCGCAACACAAGGCGAATGAAAGTTTTCTCTCACGAATCCATTAGTTCCACTTTTGATGTCTTGGTTTAAATTAAATCAAATACATACAGTTGAATTCTTACCTAAATTCAACCATCCTTGGTGTCCTTAATACTAAAGAGTTGATCGTTGAATACATTTGACGGTGCCACAGTCTTGGGCCAGAGGGACAGTTCATAGCAACACCGTGATTCTATATTACTTTTCCCATGGGCCTAGGAATGAAATGATTTGTTAATCACATCTTATGACGGTGATAATTGTAACTAAATTGTTATCAGAGAATAAATGTACAAAGAAATGAACTCATATGAATTTGAGGATAATTAAATATTAATTAATTCTATTATAGAAACTTTGAAGTACAGAATATAAAGATCGGACTTGACAGTCCGAGCAGTATTGAGTAGAGGAGTCAGAAACACGACCATAAACTCCGATGAAATTCCGTTTTTTTTTGTTCTTTACACTCATTACCTAAGCCCGATGACGTTTGACCAAATTTTAATTCACCGTTTTCTCGTCTTGGGAAACATGGCGGAACAAAATTTGGATTTCAAAATATTGCAAGCTTCGAGTGTTTAGTGGCTCAAGAATAGCGGACTGTTGGCTATCGTCACCTTCGCGCTCTCTAGCGAGGGCACGTAGGACTACGGTGAGAGCAGAGTGTCCGTCACGTGTTCCCCAGTGCGGCCTCTATTGCATCTTGGATCCTAGACATGATGATACCTATGTATGAAACTACTATCCTTTATGTACGCTCCAAAGTCTTCGAGTGGCATCCTACTTTCATGGCATCCTATCCTTTCAGCCTTAATACCCTTTGGGCAGGGCCCGTTTCGCAGAACGAAAACCATTCAGCGACCTAAAATATTTATTAATAATTGAGTTCAAGAATACTAGAAGGGTTTTTTCCGCTCTGTCTATCTAGTTCTATTAAACCTCCTGTCCAGCTCGTTTTAATGGGCCTGCTAAAACTCGCGAAAACGGGAAAATATCATTTTTGGATGCCTGATCTTGACACAAATAGTGGCTAATGATTTCAACATAAGGCGACTTCGTGGGACACTTGAAACCGGAACTGATAAAACACGGTAAATCTAAATCAAATCGAGGCGTTTGGGAGTTTTATGACTACTGAGAAACACACGTTCAACGCGTATCTGGATTCCACGTCAACCGTGTTGCTAACAAAGATGGGTACTGTTTTCGGTAGATGAAGGAGGCTAAAGCATAACGGACAGTATGCAGTGTTGATAGAAGGGATCAAACATCAATCTCATCTGCAGCAAACCGCGAAAAGTCATCTAAACGGCTACAACCCTCAAGAAATGAAATTGGATATAAGGGAGAGAAGAAAAAGAAGAAGAGAGTCCCCCTAAAACACTATTTTGAAGAAAATGAAAAATCTGAATCTGGAAAGTGAAAGATCACGAGTATATTGAATTAATAGTTTGAACGTTGGAAGAAAAAGCGATGAGGCGAATAAATATTTTAAACATGATTATTCTTGTTGCGAGTACATGCAGTAGGTAATAGATAATACCTAATAATAACCTATAACCTATAACCTCTTTATACTCGTAATAGAATGTACATATAAATGTTATCAAGAGTACCTATTTTAGTTCTATTGTCACTAATATTTAAGATTTTCAGAGAAAGTAAAATTATTGATAAATAATTTATAGCGTAAACGAATTAATAATATTGTAGAATCAAAGAAATCACGCTGTATAATTCGATTAAAATTACATTTAGGACATTTGGTCTTCGATACAACAATAAATTGATGTAACATTGTGTAGTACCGATACTGCACAATGGATTCAGCGTCCGATATTCAGTGGGAAATGATAAAATTGGGAAGGGTACGAATTTGTGGTCTTTAAAATTCAATTTTCGAGATTTCTAGGGAACTGGTTGATCATTTTCCACGTTGGACGCCATATTCATTAAGATGGATTCTGTAGTACCGATACTACACAGCATTACATCAATTTATTGTTATAAATCGAAGACCAAATGTCTGTAATATAATTTTGACTAATGAATTTATGACCTAGCTTTGGTTTGTTTTGCTTGAATGACCGACCTATGTTTTCACATCCAATGTCAACCTCGCCGATTAGCTCCAAAATTTGACAGTTTGCATTCAAAGAGGTTTGAAGAAAAAAAAAAAAAAAAACTGCTAACTCTTCCACAACGGTATTTTTTTGAGCAAGAGTATGAGGAAAACAGATAGCGTAATGGTAGATACCCACTTTGACGCATACCTCCCCACCGATGGATGCCCATCAGCCCAGGATTCATCTTGATGAATTCAGCGCCCAAAGTATAAAATAATCCCCCACATGCCTAGTTCGCAAGAAATCCCAGAAATTGAGTTTAAAACAAAAACACATATTTTTACCCCTCCCAAATGTATCATCATCCACCGAATATCGGACGCTGAATCCATTGAGGCCAAACCAATTGGCGCCCACTGGAGGCGGGTTTAACAAGATTTTTGCTGCCTTGAGCGTGTGAGGTATGATTCTCCACTAAATGTTGGACGCTAAATCGATAGGAATGAGTTCGGAATACTCAACAAACACCGTTTTCTCCATACTCTTGATCCATAGAATAATGAACCAGCATAGAAGAATTTACAATTAGTACATACTAGGCGTTCCTTAGACGACTGAACTCCTGTTTTAGAGTACAGTACGATATACCTTTTCAACAACAAACATTCGATCTCAGGTTAAAATTATAAAAGAAATGTCATCTATTTGTCGGTCCTAAACAGTTGGGTTCTGAATTGATTCTAAATATGGCGACTTGAGTGTACGTACACTTCAAAAAAGAGCGTGCCATACTTCCATTGACTCGTTTTGTGTAAATGAAAACTTGGTAAATGAATGAGGATAAAAAGGAAATGCCATGAAAATTGTGTATTTAGGATTCGAATTTCCTCGAGAGAAAAATACTCTGAAACAGGAATAGCCTGGATGCGGGAGTGAAGATTCCCTCCTGAAATCTGTTATGTACACGTCACCGTGGAGACGAGCCCCCTCTCCAAGTAGTAGCCACCACACCTACCTGACGCTCCGCTCGGCCGTTTTCTCGTGGCAGTCACCGACCGTCCATCCGCGGGTTTCGACCGTTTCGACGTCAAATCGTAAAGAAATTTCCCGTTTATTCAGTCAAGTTTCTCTATCAACAGATTCTGTATTGTATCAGAATCAATTTTCTTCATAATGACGGTGGCCATCCTTCCTGCTCTACTCGTCCTGGGGTATTTCTCGCCAGGTGAGTCCTTGGACACGCTAGAATACCTTAACAAAAACAATGGGGTTTCCAGGTATCCCAAGCTTTGTGTAACCTCTCTCGCGGTTCACGCCCATAGCCCGAACGAAAATATTATGAATAACATTACATTACACCAATTTTGTACGTAATATTAATGGTAAATATGGAGAGTTCCTTCCTATCATTTTTTGTAACGTGTAGAAGACATCACACCTGTTGAGGAAACTTCAGAACCGATACGACGCTTCAATACTCTGTGGTGTTCAGCCTTTGATTTGAATCACACTGAATGAAGTTTTTATTGTGGTTTTTCAATTAGAACGTTGGACAAGTCGGGGTTTCGATCGTGTATGAAGGAGGTGATGATGGAAAAGTTCACAGATTTCTTATGAATTTTCATATTGGGTACAATTTCACTGAGGAGGATTCACGATTGAATTATTCACAACAATACAAGTTATTTACATGATCATTGATCTTCCTGATCCTGGGACAGGTTTTCGGTGGAAATGTTCAGCCCAAGTGTGTTAGTGTTAGATAACTTGTGAAAGATTGCAATGAGTATTTGGGTGCAATGGGACATTTTTTTCCATATTTCATTTTTAGGTATATTTATATTTATTTTTTATTCCCGCGTATGGATTTCCCTATTTAAAAAAAAAAAAAAAAAAAAAACGGAAATCCCCGTTTCAAGTGATCTTTTTTCCGCTTCGTTCGATAAGAACGTCAATCAATGAATCGATGTTTCAATCAAAATATAACTACTATAAAACGCTGAAAGAAAACGTTTTAAAAAGAAATCTTATTAAAAAAAATTTAAAAAAAAAGGCTTAAACAATGTGACAAAAGTTATGTGGGAAATTTATTCAGGGGCATATTATTATTGAAATCGAAGAAATGAGATAAACTTGGGTGTCTCGTAGGTAAAGAAATTGCTTCCTCACGTCTGGGATATACACACCCAGTACATAGCACATTTTAACCATGTCTCCATAGATCATATCTCAAAGATTACTCAACTCAGCTGCTCATGTGAGTCAAATAATCGTATTGGGATTATTGGGATACAACTTCTTTTTTCCGATAGGGAATGTGGGAATCTCGATATCCGAAATCTTAATCAGCCGAACGTATCCAAGGCATAAGGTGCCCTTACTTCAACTTCATTTGATTTTCGAATTGGAAATTTCACCCTCGTCTTCTTGTGCGCAAATGAATTTTCAAGATTTTCATCTCCCGCTGAACCATTCAAAATAGCCCTTGTTGAGGCCTCAATAATATATTCTCTGCATACAGATGGTTTTCTTATTCCAAGATGGAAACAAATAGATTTTGATGGAAAACCTCCTCTGCATTGAAGGACGAAAAAAAAAACCGATAACTCGGACGAATTTCTTGCTTTTCAGACTCGAAAGAGCGGAAAAATGATAAGCGCTGGAACATAAGGGGGAGTTCAATGAAATATCCCCAGACATTACCTACGTTTTTGCAAGGGCCTGTGTTGATAGGGTGATTTCATTAGGATCGTATCTTCTTTCCCATGAACCCTCGCGCCAATATTAATCAAATAGAAAGGGAATAGGCAGTGCCAGCCATATAATTCTCGATTTCGACTTCGTGCGTTACTCTAACGTGATTACAAATTAACGACATACTACCCGCTTCGTGTCCAATCGAAGTTCGGCGTTATCGAATGGTATTTCCATATAAATTGAAGTGCTTTTATCAGGTGCGAACAAAGGTTCCAATCAATTATTCAAAATGATACAAGTTGCAGTTCCCTTTCCTCGTTTTATCGGTTCATGTTGATAAGAAATTTTCCAGGAAGAGAGTTTTAGAATTAAATTACCTCATCTGAATTTTTCTGATCCTTCAAACAAATTAGCCGATGATGCGAAATCTGGCTCAAATTGAAAGAATTTATGGATTTTTTTCAGTTATCCAACGGTTACGACTTTCCGCTGTCAATTAAGAGTATCATTTGAATGAAAGTTGAACATCATTGATTTTTTCGAGCAACCGTAATTTTTTTTTCCATTCTTTCCTTCTTTCGTAAGTCCCCCATTCTCAAGGATTTTTAGGCTCGAGCGAGTGAATTGAATAAACGAGAGTTGGCAAGTTAACGAGCCTCAACAGTCGGTTGATTTACAGTTCAAATTAAATTCGCATCTGACCACCAAGTCTTAACTCTTATGATGAGCCCATGTTAAATACCGTTAATTGGTGAGAATAACAACAAAGACGAATCGTTCATGGTGCCGTGGAGAACATCGCTGTTTTATTTGGTTGTTCTCAAAGTTTGAGATCCATAGGAAATCGATCATTCTGATATATATAACTAATTTTAAACATTTATCCACTGCTTGGAGGCAGAGCAGGAATGAAAAAGGGTAAATAATCAAAATTGTTGGCCATTCGCGGCCTTTTTATAAAGGCAAGTGTAATAAATCTCTTGCATGTTTGTGTCTTGATGGAGCACGCTGAAATTATTCAGAAGTGATGATGTAGACTTCTGTCCAATCATGGTTCGTTATTTCTTCACGTAAACAAATAACGGATAATTTTATTTTGTATATTTATTTTTATTTGTTAAGATTGTGTAGGTAGGTAATTATTCAACCATTTGATTCGGCTTCCACTGAAGTCATACGATGACGATAGTTGGTGGTGTGCAGCAATTAAAAACCTCTCGTACCCATTAAAGTTTATTGAATGGGCTTCCTCAAAGTTCGTAGCCGCGATTCCACTTGAGGTCCGAGTGCGTTCACTATTCATACGAATGCCTCCTCCTTTCAAACTTCTGTAATGGACTAAATCAAGAAGTTCTAGATTTCCACACCGGAAACTCATTAATTCCTAATTATTCCTCGCGTAAGGGCGTCAATAGATTGAACCGCATCAATAGTCCGTAAATTAATGAAAAAACACTAAAAATTCTTTCGCAGGAGTTGGTTTTTCCTGGGACCAGGAGAATGAAGACTTATTCTAATTGATTCAGCGTCCAAAATTTAGTGGAAAATGATATCCCCACACGCCTAGGTACCACTAATCTCGAAAATGCACATTTGAATGGGGTATATAGATGCCCATTTTGACCCATAGCCTCTTCCGGTGGGTACCCATCGTTCCTAGAACAATTTCATTGGATACAACGTCCAAAATATAGTGGAAAACAATACCCCACACGCCTATTTCGCCGAAAATCTCAAAAATCCACTTTGACACCCCCCTCCCGAGGTTTTTGAGGACCAACCAGTGCCAGAAACGGGTCCCTGACCTGTAAACGGCAGTATATTTTAAATCACATAAAGAAATTGATTAGAACCCTCCGTTTATGGATTTTTACATTGCTTGTGATCATGGGTGGGAGGGGGAGGGGGGTACTTTCTCCGATAATTCTGGCGAGCAAATTGAGTTTGTGGGTATCTGTCAGGTCATGCACCACTAGCTATATTCAAAAATGTGCCAATGCCTCCCGAAACAAAGGGTGTGATTTGACCCACATCATAGAATCATTTGTTAATGTGTCGAGACTAGAGCTACCCTATCGTGCTACAACGATCTCATTAGGATTGCTAGCAACCCTCTCCCGAAATAGCGTTGGGCGTAAATACCTGTATAATACAACCCTCTCAAACATTAAAAATAGGGCGAATGAGTTGTTTTCCCTCAAATTTCCCTCGAAATATAAGTATCGTTCTGTCAAATGATCACTCCTTGAATTCATCACGAATGCTTTCCACAAAGAAGACTTTCCATGGAGAGAATAATAACGTAGCGCTAAGCGGCTTTGCCCCTTGAAATCCTATTACTAGATTCATGGTAATATTTAATTAAAATTTATTATTATTTCTCCGCCTCCGCCTATACCTTCATCGGTGAACCCACGGTAAAGTAGAATCTGATTATTGTTCTCTTGATACTTCCAAAGAATGGATAAAAAGCTACTTTATCAGTAGAATGTATCTAATGCTCAGCTTCATCTTCACTTGAAGCTCATGTATCTTCATTTTGAGGGTCGTTTGGTAATATTCCTCGCAAACTAGAGGACTATGATACGTAGGCTCTACTTTTATTTCCGTTCCGGAAAGGGGGCAGAAAGGGTGAAATCAATTTATGTTTCACGCGTGGCTCTAATTGAGGCGGATTTGGGCTAATGAAGGTATCGTGTAACTGGGCAACGTTGCGTTCCGAAGTTGGAAAATGCAGTTTGTGAACCGATAACGGTGGAAATGTTTTGTGTAAAGGGGCTATTGTAGTCAGTTGGTGGAACGAAAGGAATGAAAAATTCATAATTTTATCGTTCGACTGTGGACTGGCTTTGTGGTATTTTCGGTGATTCAGGCGTGTTTGTTTAGGGGTATCATTTACGACTAAATTCGGGACGCTGAATTCAATGAAACGGGTCCCGGAACGATTGGCACCCACTGGAAAAGGCTATGGGTCAAAATGGGTATCTATCTGTCTATTTCAAATGCGGGGTTTCGAGATTTCTGGTACCCAGGCGTGTGGGGTATCATTTTCTACTACATTTTGGACGCTGAATCGATTGGAATGAGTCTCCATTGTGCTGGTCCGAAGGATAATCAACCCCTGTGAAAGAATGTGCAGCATTTTATGGTTTGGGTTTTCATACATAACCTCACTGAACACTAAGATGATATATGTTGAGTCAATAACTGTACAAAAGAGAGAGAGAGAAAAATGTTCATCGCCTCACCAGTCTTATTTTTCAATTATACCTAATTCTCTATCCTAATACTAAATTGCTTCTAAACGGGATGATAATGAGTCAAGGTAGCGTGATGGATATTCAATGCTGAATATGCGATGTTTCATCTTGAGTGGTGACGTTATCTCACAATGTTGAATGTGAGGACCTTCATTTTCTGCAAAAAAGCTTCTGCAATTCATGCAAAGGGTCCCTTCACTTGTAATGAAACTCTGTGATGAACATTGGCGATTCATTAGTCCCCTTGTTCCTACGTAAAAGGGCACAGAATTGTCTCCACCTGAGGTACCCAGATGAGGGATTGTACGGTCCTCCGGATAAAAACTCATCTCCTGTACATCACCGGTGTTTTTTTCGAAGCTCATCCTAGAGGATCATCCTCTTTACACTATAGTTAGAAGCCAGCAATTACCAAGTTTGCTCTCGTGTCGTCATTACAGTGAAAAGCGGGAAGGTCCTTGTCGTATGCTAAACAACCTTCCTACCGAAGCATTTCCCTCGAGGTGCGCCCTTTCATCTTCAGGCCGGATAATGGGATGAGAGATGGTTTCTCGATGTTAGGATTCCTGGAATCTCGTCCCATTGAAATGGGCCTCATGGGTTAGAAAGTTACAACGTCCCTACACACAGTAGACGCACTTGTATCGATTGTAACTATCTTTTTCAAAATTTGTGTACATCAACTGTAACGGAGATGTATTTTGTAAATGGGTTTTCACCTGGCCTGGCGGGGTATCATTTTGTACTAAATTTAAATAAACTCTAAACACACAAGGAAACCATTTTTGTCAATAGAGATGCAAAAAATAATTATTCCAATAAGGATGGCAAACCAAATGCGATGAAAATGAAAAATTACACATGATATCAAAGGGAAACTGGCAATATTGTAATAATTATTAGGGTTTTGTGTTTGATTTGGATTGTACGCGGGCCTGCTGTTGTGTATTTTTTATTACAACATTTCTTTTATATTTAGGATCCTTGAGTGAAATGTGGGATCAAAACTTCTTCCAGTATAATTTATTTCTCAAGCATTCATATCGTGATTGAGAAGATAATTTGAAACACATGTATTTTCTTTTGAAAATTCGTGGCCGTCAGGATTCTCTACGCCAATTATATAGTGTATTACCTTCGATTCACATTATATTCGCTTCCTTCTTCCATATTCGCTATCAACATGACGACACAAATCGGAAAAACATTTATACATATAGGGCGTTCCTAGCATCTTCAAAAATGGTTTTTGCGGACCTTTAAGTGGACAATGGTACTTCTCCATTTTCAATTGAGCTATTCTTGTAAAAACATCGTAGGATTTTCCTCAGGGTATAAGGACCTTTTCAAGCTCGGCCTTCTTTGAATGGGCGTTTTGACGTCATTAGTTCGGCTCTGGACGTCCTCCTATTGTTGGCTCTGAAGGAGTCCCAAAAGAAAGTACGAAGGAAGGTTTGCGAACATGGGTGTATAATATCGCAATACGAATCGAGAAGATCGGGAAAATGAAAAGAATATTACGCTAAACGAGGGGATTATTGTGTTCTGAAGTTGGAGTCCTACACTTGCCTGGAAACTGAAAGGACTTTTTGGCGAAGGATCGGAATCGCTTCGCTTGACGACAATAAATTCGTGGAAATGAAATTACTTAAAGGGCTAAATCTTCTACAAACTCGAATACACTAATTAGTTGAGGAGATTTTCGAGATTCAATGGGTGCAAAGGCGGTTTTACCTTTTCAGAAGCTCATTTCTTGGAGAAGTCATAATGAGAAGTAATCTGCAATCTCGTTTCTCCGCTTGTAGTGATCTACCCGGTGCGAAGAAATGAGTTGGCTCCTATTGAACGAGGAGACGAGACTGCTCTCGGATTCATTTGAATTCAACTCGCTTGATAAATTGTTCTTCTGCTGCCCTTATGAGAGAACTGATTGCTCGTTGGGGATGATTTTTCGATAAAGCTCGAAATTGTCATCAACCAGTTTCAATGTACTTTATTAACGAACTTCTCGTTAGATCTGTTGATAGCTCCCGCAAATGTGTATATTCATTTATTTTCTATCATTACTTATTTATTATTTTTTAAATATTTGTAACGCGATGGTTTCCTGTGTATATTATAAAGAACTCCTACATGTTCCTCTATTCGTGCTAGTGCGATTGTTACGCCCGATTACTCTTATGGAACGTTTACATGGATGCCATTTTTCAGACGATTTATTGAGTTTTGTGTAAAGTTGCGGTTTTCTAAATTTTCCTGACCCAACCATTTGCAAGAGAATTTTGAGGAGTCCCTAGTATTTGTGTTGCCGGTTTGCTCTTGTTGCAATTTTTGTTGCAAGGATTTATCATCCGTCTCAGCTGGCGTTGTTTAAGGTATTTGCAATGTGCCTAATGGTTGGCAAGCTTCAAACTTCTGAATTCGTTATTTGGCTAACTGCGAGCGTCTTGATGAACATTGGGCTAGGCAACAAGACATGCAAAAAGATTCCTTGGCTTTTGGCACGTATTGAGCTCTAGCGGCTGCTCAATTACTGCCCGTTGGTAACTTTTCTACCAAGATTATACTAGGCGTTTTTCGAGGTTGCTGGGGTTGCTTGGAGAATAGCCCATTGCAGATAGGATTAAAATGTAGCCTAACGTGTGACGTTGGGTTCAGTGATAATCTAAGTTGGAAAGGGATCGCTCAAACCGTTTGGCGGCTTAGGCATCTATCAGGCACGGCAAACAGGCAAACACTCTCACAGAAACCTCTTTCTATAATATATATTAGTATCTAATTGATCGAATGATACAGTGCTTGCAAGGCTATCGAGATGCGGGGAATTAGGTATGATTATATTCGTAATTAAAATACTTCTTCAGAACCTTGTAACAAGGCAAACTCTCTCTATATGCATCTATTCTTCTCATTCTTTTTACTGATCCAAACTGAAAATCAATTTCTGTGATATGACCATGCTCAGAAGGAACTTTGAAGAAAATTAGTGTGTGTGATCTTTCTAGTTTTACTCAACTGTGTGTTGAGTGATAAAGCGATTTTTTCGAATTTGGCACCTTCATTCTGGTATTTTAATTACCGGTAATGACAAAGTTCATACCAAAAAGAATTCTCTCGAAAGAGCTAGGGTATGTACGTTATTATTCTATTCGCCGCTCTCAACGTACGCGCGAGAATTTACAGTTCTCCTGTCTCCTGGCCTGAAATATTTATGCCTCGAAAAAGTGACCCTCCCTCGAAAAAATACGAGCACTTAAAGAAAGTACGTGAAAATTTATTATTCCTGTACAACCAACCGTTGTCACCTTCTTCGTGAATTATTTAAACCGTGGGCCTTCATACTTTTTCAATCTACTCTTACGTGTAGTTGATGAATATCGTTGCGTATTATAAAGTTAATTCAGAATGAGAGGAAAAATCATCATTTTCAGCACCGTAGTAGATAAATATAGCAAGCTTATAACTGCGAGATTTTTGAAGTATGTGAAGGAGTATCATGTTTTATCTCAGAAAATATAAATTCATTCTTTCTACGTGTATACAGAGATCCCTTTTGACGTGCAAATATGGAACGAGGGAACACCTTGTTTCCGTGAAATTGGAATGACGGTGTCCTAAAGCCACGGAATCTGGTCATTAGCGCTGGCAAGGGTTCTCGAGTTAACAAAAAGCCGACCAACTCCCATCGTTTTCTGATTTCCGGCCTTCTCCTTTATCCGGTCAGCGAAAAAAGGGTTTCGACGGTGGACTTTAAAGGCGGGTCGTCCTGTGGCGATTTTCAGGTCTTTACAATCCGGTTAATGAGTAGTCCTTGATCGGCCCGTCAGAGACGATCATTATTGAGCCATGCCATGTAGATATACTTAATAAGCATGAATGCTTTCCCTTTGACCATTTTTCCCTCAGAAATTGTCTCCCTCTGCTACAGATTCATTCGTCATTCAACTCAAACTCATTTATAAGGACCTCATTTTTGGGAATCGATTCGGGATATATCTCTCACTCACGTAAGGGGATGACACTATAATATTTCACTGTGAAGTAATTCCAGAGCGATGCGGAAGTAAGCTCTCTGAGTATAGATAGAGCCCCATCATGAGTTCTCAGTTCACTCGTGCGAAATAAGCTACTTTTATTGGAACCGAGGAAACTCTTTATATGAGACTCAATAAGTACAAATCATCACCGAAAGTGACAAGCATTTTCATATACCCCTGTCGTAGGACATTTTAAGTGCTCTAATACATGACAGTGAGAACACCCGACAATATGAAAAGAGTGAGAATTGCAATCGACCTGTCGCCAAGACGCTCAACACGAAACATGCAGTTGCTTTAGGCATGTCAGTTCAATCTCTTAGGAGGATTTTGCATGGTGGATTCATCATTCAATCCTACAAGTTGATGATTGTTCGAGGAAAATTGCCCCCTGCCTACCTAAATCGTGAACATCTTGTCAGAAATAAATTAAATCTCGGCAACCAACTTTCCGCTACTAGGTAGTTGAAATCCTAAAGACAATCACCAAAAAACCTCTCCAAAGTACAGTGTTAGTGCGTTTCATTGCGGGCCTTAGGTATTCCTCTAAGAGGACGGTCGATCCGCAACGGTGAGTGCAGCACACGATTTTCAGTGCTGGAAACCATTTCTTAACCCGAACTGGAAGGGCTGAGTGAGGAAAGTAATGTGAGAGACCCCTGGTTTCAAAAGGACAAGGCAACAGCGCATACGGCGTTTCATTGGAAAAACTGAGGCAAAATAATGTTCCCGGCGCGAATGGTCTCTCTCATAGGTAATAGGTGATATGGGGTGAACCCGATTTAAGCATTGGTGACTTTTTCCTGTGAAAAAAGCCTCTTGCCACACCCTGTAAAATATGAAAGGCAGCTAAATTCCGCACTCCTTTGTGTGTTCAAAAATTTGTCTTCAAATGTATCCACTTGGATCAAAGCTGACATTTCCTGTGGGTTTTTTGAGGTGATAGTGAGGTACTGTTTCTCTTAAATTCAACATGCACGCAAAATATTAAGAACAAACAAATACCAGGTGCCTCTCAGCGCTCGTTTCCACTCTTAGTTACCCCACTGAGTACTTTTCATGCGAACCGATGTCCTAGTATTCAAATAGTGCACTCAGTTTGACGCACTCAATGACCTTTAATAATAAGCCTAACGACCGTCGTTCCATTCGTTCGTCGAACAAATCATTCGAGTGTGAATCTAACTATAACGGAGGCTTCATAGAGAATGTGGCGTAGTTGTACGTGTTCACGTCGTTGGGCTCCTTGTGTAGAAAACGAGAATCGTTAGACTGGAATCAGTCCATTACGTTGATTAAGTACAACGACGCTATATTTTGCGGTAAAAGAACCTATCTGGCGAGAACTGTAGTCCTTTCTCTCGGTAGACATAAAGTTCTTGGGCAAAAAAGTGTCGTATTATTTATTTTTTTTTTTTTTTTTAATCTTCGTCTTTCATTTTTTGCTTTAATTTGTGTGTAAGTGATGTGCTGGAAGCTGGGGTTGTGTAGAACTTGGCTATTTCAAGTCCTCAGGAATTGGATACTGAACGTGAGCTATCAGCGTGAATACAGTGCAGATGGGGGTCATTATTGACTTGGAGCAGTTCTCGGAACTTTGTCAATGACTTCAAACTCGGTGGTGAGAGGTTGAAGGCGGGAGGTGAGATAGCGAGAACTGACAGAGGCTTAGGAAACCAGAGCTTACCGGCTAAAACTAACTTATAATGTGGTGAATGGTGTGTTTTTAGTGGCTCAGCAATGTCATGAGTGAAGACTCCTCAACTAAGTTTAATATTATTGTATCAGTTCGTCCGAAGCCACTCCCGAAATTTCCGTTCATTTTTAATGGGGTTGAGAATAGGGGATGAGACTTGGGAAGACGAGTCTAAAAACCGATACCCTACGGCGAGGACTAGTCACATCTAAATCTGTTACCTAGTCTCTAATTCCTATTAGGCCTCCGCCTCTTTTTTCATGCTAGTTTTGCTGTTAAAGCAGCAGAACTAGAAGTTAGAGTAATTCTTTACTCAAAGGAATTCGTAATCGTGTTTATGACGTCTTTATTTAACTGGAATGAAACGTGATTGCAAATTAAGGACAGCTGAATGGTGTAAAACTAGATCTTCTTTTACTACTCTTTCATATGTGAAATGTCACCGTTCTAGAAAATCGGGGGGTTTTTTTCGTGCCGTAGTCCTTAATTGGTAGGGAAGTAAAATAAAATAGAAATCAGTTGGTTCGTAGTTTTCCCCTTCCCGCTTACATGGCATGGGTTCACAATATGGGTAGTACTGCTGTTAAGGAAGTAAATGCGTATACTGATAGACACAGAATCAAATTCGTTTAGGAAGTGTTGAAACGTGGAGCAAGAGTGAAATTTTATGTTTTGTTTCGGCATAATAAAACAAAGCTTCCGAAGTTGTACGGTCAGCAAATAATTTATTAGATTTATTCCACTTTTAATACAACTTTCTAACGCGGAAAGCTCTGCCAAATTCTTCCCAAATTACCTGATTTCCCCCTGCCATGAGTAAAAAATCGTTCTGAAAACATAATTAAACCATCTTGTATATTATTCCGCAACGCAGGACATAATGTTAATGCTAATGTTAGGATACAGATTCCTGGGTAGATCTCGACATCGTTAGGAACAATAAGTAGTATATCAATGCCTGACACCCTTATTTTCAAAAATCTTGTAAAATATGATAATTTTTGGACAAATTCCCGTTTTTATTTCCGAGTATGCAGCATCTCTAACGGTTCAGTCAGCATAAGAAACCTCTTGAATAAAAATGACCCGAGTATTTTATACGCTCTTCTCTCGACAAATGATCCGAACGTGTTTTGAGACCAGTATTGTCACAAGCCGGGTCCTAGTCGTGGCGGATGATGAAGTGGTGTTCAACCTCCTTCGAGAGATCTCGATCGCTGCTGAATAGCCAATACACGATCTAATCACGAGCCTTCCCAAGCACATCCTCGTCCTGAATATTGACGGGACAACCCTTATGGGGTGTTATGAAGGGATTACCCCCAGCCACCCCTTTTCCCCTCATTTTTTTTCCACACTCTTCTGGATGTCTAGATTGAATGAGTCAATAACCGTAAAAACTCACTCCCCTTGATTATTTCAATATTTGAAATTTTCGCTTCTCAAGAAAATGAGTTTCTGAGAAAAATATAGGCAATTTTTTGCTCTTTCCAACTGTGTAATTAAATTGTATTTTGCCAGAAAATCTAGGAAGTTATATGCTTTTAGTGTGATACAGTAAAAACTACAGAAAAAATGTAACATTTTAACTCAAAAAACAGCATTTCACGAACAAATTGAGAAAAGGCATTTTTTGATCAAATTTGTCTCCTAGAAATTGTTCTTGGGCCCTGACTGCCTCAAAATGATACATCCTTGTTCGATATGATTGTCAATTACGCATTCGTCACTTATGCATCAATCCCTTTGTGAACACAATGCGGTGCAGTAACGAGCTTGCGATCAATGCCTCACTGATTATGAGGCAAACAAGCTGGTAAAGTTACATCCAATCTATCCTTTACTCTACTGTTCTGATGATATGACTTGGTTTCTCTGCGCTGAGGATGCATCGACTTCCTCCACTGCTAGCTTAAAAGATACACTATTGATTTATATGTTCAGGGGTAAACTCATTTTAAGCAAGAATGTTGCTTTCACCCTAGAAACCACGTTTTCCCGCATCTAAACTTCACTTTCTTCCTCGATTTGAACACTGAATTAATTTTATTTTGTTTCAACGTAGCAAACATTCAGCTATGAACCGTCGATTCGCGTATGCACCGTATAAAACGCTGCAAATTCTTTCACAAGGGTTGGTTATTCCTCGGACCAGGAGCATGAAGACTTATTTCAATCGATTCAGCGTCCAAAATTTAGTGGATAATAATACTCCACAAGCCTAGATCACCGAAAATATCGCAAATCCATTTTTAAAAATACACATTTCCCACCTTTTTACTGACTACTTATGTAAAACAGCCAATTACATTGCGTTACGGAAATTTCAACGCTATTTCCAACGTTATCCTCAGATTTGAAATTTTCCGAAAAATGAATGAAAATATGAGCATTTCAAACTGATATGAAGTCGAAGACTCAGAAAAATCTTAGTTGAGAAATTACTAGAGCCGTCACCTGTTGACAAATGAGTACCTAATTAGCTCGAAAATAGTCCAAACTTGCCGTGACTTTGGTGCATTGTTTCTATTCCATCCTTATACTGTGGGTAAAATTGCGAATAAATTATCCTTGACCTTAAAATTCTGACTTTAAATGATCCAAAAACCATTATTTGACCTGATTTCTTTCAGCTTTAATTTAAAAATAAAGCGTTCTGGAAATAAGATGACTTCATTGTAATTGAATTCACAATATATTCTAAAAATAATAATAGGTAATCGAGCGGTTACCGAAATGTACGTAGGCTGAAAGATGAGCAACATTCCTCAAAATGGCATAAGATGAGAAAAAAGTTTGTCCTTGCTATGTTTATTGGTGCTTATTAACACCATTGTTGGTGATTCTATAACTCGTTATAATATTTCTCTCGAAAATGTGATGTTCCTCCTCCCAGGAAAGCCTATACTTTTACGAACTTTATGTGCTTATGGAATCCAGGTGGGCGTTACGTTTCTGTGACATAGTTGGTTTAAAATAGCTAGTATGAGAACCCATTTTGTATTTTCCTAATAAAAACATCACATGTCCGTAAGGGACCTGATGGACCATGGAAGATGCAATGGGTATCATAGACATTATAGGGCAAAGATACATTGATCTAGCTGGAGGGTGCCACTTTTATCATGGTCCTATCATGGGCTTTTCCCACCTAGAATTCCAGGGGCCGAACACTATTATTACGTCTTAAATTCTCTAATCGTCATACATCCTTCATAATTTATAAGAATTATTGCTTTATAATATTTTGTTTTTTATAATTTTTTTGGCAGCCGAGAGTATTCTGTGTTATCAATGCAATAGCACAGACCTTACTGAACCCTTCCAATGCAGAGAGAACATGCCGGACGATAACGATCTCCAGCCTCTTTCGTGCGACGACGTTTTCGAGGCTAAATATTGTATCAAGAACACTGGCCGGTTTGAAGGCAAGATTTAAATGGTTTTCAAAGGGTTTAACTCGGTTTCGGTTGATGCATGAGAAGGGTACTAACCTGGTTAATAGGTGAATTTATTCCTACCTATATTTTTCATAACTAATTGGATGTTTCACAAGGTGTGATTTTGTTTTCGACTGAGTCACTATTTGCAATAAGTATCACAGAACATGTACAAAATGCTTCAAAGAATATTTCCCATGGCCTATCTCAAGTTTAAAATGCATTTCAACTTGTAATTTAGTAGTGGGGTGATGTAGAGTGGCCCCCAGGAAAATAAAATGAATTATATTCAACTCAATAATCGGGGCAGGATGCTACGTTATTGGGTAATGGACCAATAATAACGCTACAGCTTATTGAAAAATTATCACAGCGACACCTATGGCATACTCAACAGCCCCTGAGCCTCCTTATAAGGGAGTCAAAGTGGTATTTCAGCGGCGATTGGTGCGTTCAGAGCCAAAATTTGTCAGGTCTAGTCCTCTAAGCTGTTACTAAATGGCGCTGGAGTGCACTTTGAATCTGAATTTCAGTTGCTTTTAACACGAATCATTGACGTCGGCTCTTCGTGTAAGCCTTTACTTGATTAGGTTCCTCAGATACAAGTGTTTGCTATTATGTCAGGCTGTTCTTGACTCCTGCCAGTGCCAACGCAGGCACCATGTCCTGTAGTTGGATGTCTACAAATGCAGACTCTACAGAAGCCTCAATATTGTTCTATACGCCCATGTATTCAGCATTGACAGACTTCTAAAAATTGTCATGTTTTAAATTATCGTTAAAGTTTGCGTGGTGCAGTACTTTAACGTCTGTTCTCCTGCAATACTCATATCGTAAGCAATATTGTAAAGTTGATTTAGAATGTACACTGTGAGTATCCATCAAAATGAATTCCAAATTTTAAATCCTCCAGATTCGTGAATAAATACAACTAATGAGTCGCTACAATACCATTTTCTTTTAACCAGCAAAAATCGAACTAACTCTGGAACCACACCAATAATACGCTTTGCATTTTCTTCCAGCAACTTTATCATTTTTACAATTAATATAATGGTTTCTAGATCTTCGCTAACGCCTTTAATCCTTTCTTATTGCGCATGCTGCTCTCAAGTGGAGGCAATTCTATGTTATCAATGCATTGCCCCGAACAACACCGACTGTTCGGATATGCTGATACATGACAGAGACGGTAGTACCGTACATCTCAAAAGCTGTGATCACATTTTCGAAGCAAGTTATTGCATCAAAGCAACTGGGAATAATAACGGTACGTTTTTCAGAGCCTGTTTTGCATGTTGATGTAGTTTTGTTCAATGTTCGTAAATATATCCACAGAACGTGAGACTTTTCGGCCAAGCGGTGCGCTCTAGTGCTCCGTACTTCTATGTAGTTTAGATGAATGACTACTGATGCTTTTACATTGAAACCTGAATAAAACCCCAAGTAAAATGTATGAAATAGCACAATCTTTTTCTTTCCACAAACCATCACTTTTAAAACTTCTCGGTACTCGTACCTTCATCGAATTTTTTCTTCCCCTCTTTGTCCTCATTCAGACTTGATCGACACCACCTTCCGTCTTTTGAAAAGCTTCACGCTCACAACGCTGTCAAAACGACTTTAAATTGAAGCAATTCACCGTAAAACCCCACCCTCACAACGGCAATTGACGTTTATTCGAAGTTATGAAAAGCTTATAATTTGTGAGCCAAAAAGTGACGCCTCTTCCGTTGAAGTTGGACGTTTTGAATGCCTCCGCATTACGTAATAGTTATCCCTCTTTTTTGGTTGCTCGCTTCTTTTCACAAAATTAATTTCACGAAACGTAACTCAAATTTTCCTTTTTCGCCGAGAGCGTTATGCTGAAATTCAGTATTTCTAATCCTAAGTGCTACACCATGTACAAAAACTTTTTCAGATTTTTTAAAAATTCACAATTTATTTATTGTTGGTAAGCTTGAAAGAAAATGTATCCTCAAGTATAAATTCACAAACAATGTTCTTAAAACTAAAAACAAAAATACTAAAAGATTTGCGTTAGAATTACTTTATTATCAGGAAATCCCTGATGTATCCATTCTGATGTACCCAAACTTGGGAAAAAATCACAAAACTAGTTCAATTCACATACAAATTTGAATTTCATATTTTAATATCCGTATTCAAATTTGTGATTTCTATTCGCATTTATATTAATGTCTGTAAATTCTTTCATATCTCTTCAGCACTTCTTCTTGTATCTGCTTGATGATTACTTTCAAATTTCCTTTAAAGGAAAACATGACCAAATCGCTCATTTTTCCCCTACCACAGGTGGCGTGGGCACACGTAGATACTGCTCGTCAGTCGATATGGGCAACTATTGCAATTATATCAAAGCGCCGGGCGACCAGAGAGAGTACCGATCCTGCGTTTACACATGCAGTTCGGACGGATGCAACGCTTCGACCAGTTTGGTCGCATCATTTGCGCTTCTGGTCGTCACTTCCGCTGTAATAATTCTGCGTCGAACGTGAGGTGACTTTGAGAACTGTCATCCAAGGACGATGTAAAGTTAACTGGACTTACCTGATAATGGATCGAAGAGTTATGTTGTAAGTAAAATGGTTGAATCTCATAGGTAACTAATAATCAACTATAAACCGAGTAGGTAGTTGAAATTAATTTTACCTTTCCGGCTCAAGATCTATTTTGGTCGAGATATTCTTTTGAAAAATACTCTTTATTCGTACTCTTGTTTCATCGTCATTAATCGGTCATCTACATTGACCGAGCGATAACCCCTATATTTACGATAATTCATCACGAACCGTATTTATATGTACTTCATTATTGTAATATCCATTCGATCATGCTCTTCCAAAAATATTTGTTGTAATATTTCAAGACTTGAAGTACTCTTATGATAGCCAAACGAGATTCGGTAACTAAATTTTTTGACATAAATGTCGAATCGTAACATTTTTTGATTTGCTCCTGTTTTCTCAAGTCATGTAGAATGTAGGTTTTTATACATTTTCGGCGAGTTTCTCTGCAAACAACCTACTTTTCATTTTAGAACTAATCTAAGCCTCAATCGTGTATTCAATCTAGGTAGGTATGTTTTTGTTTCCCTACTTAGCAATAAAATGACGTAAGCAGTAAGCTTCTTTGATTATTCCTAGTGTTTGATTTCTAAGTCAAATAAAATCTTTTTCAGACCAAATGAATTTCGCCAAAAGAAATCGGCAAACTGAAAATTCAAATAATTTTAGACTTAGGATAGTGGACCTCCCCTTAACCGAATAAAATTTCAACTTGATAATTTTGAGAAATTTCCAATTATGCATGGTAAGCAAAGCTCGCATCGAGAAACAAACCTAAGTTGCAATAATTGACGAAATAACGAGTATTGCATTCCTTCCTAAAGCTATATTTCTATTCCTTCTTAGTGGCAGGTGAGTGAGTCATTGAAAATACTCACTCATACAATGCAAAGAAACGACTATCATTGTTATTCACTGAAATACATCGTTTTAAAAATGTATCATTTGGTCTGAGAACGGTTTCGTTTGACAAGAAAACACTATATTCTCCTTTGTCCTCTATCCTATCTTCTGGCGATTTCGGTCGATGTTTTCATTTCGCTTTGATTCCAAAAATGAGAAAGTTGACTATGGTAGGCTGTAGTAACTCTCGATTGATTTTAACAAAAAAATGTATTTATTTTTGACAGTAGGAACTCAATTAAGCAGCTTTGTGACCACAGGCACAGAAAGGTAAGTCAATTTCACCAGTTTGCTGAAGTGTCCTGAGAGCATTCGCAGGTTTTCAATGAATCGATTTGACTCAGTTGTGACTTGACGGTGTCGTGAAGTTTTTTCAGTTTCTCGTATCCTTCTTGAATTTTAGCCTGGAATCAAAGTTTAACAAAGGATGTAGCGGACAAGAGAGGGCAAAACGTCGTTTCCTGGTGGAAAATGTTTTTGCAGAACATAATGGCCAATTATTCTCAATACCGACACTTCAATAAGTGATTATAAGTTATAAATGTCTGTTTTACAGCTGTTCCCTCTTTTCCAAAGACTACCTGATCTACATTTATTCTTGAGTACATGGGATCAGGCTTGTAATGCTGCTTGCAAGGATCTTGGCTCAGCCGAAGTAATTCGGACGCCTTAAGTACATCACGAAGTCTTTTCAATTTTTCGAAATTCTCTTGCTGTTTTATCTAAAACGGAAGGCGAAATGTGAAAAGCAACTGAATCGCGATGTTGAGGTTCAACAATATTCTAACAGTTCATTACACAACGTGTCATAATTTGTTCAGGGGCTCTTTTTGCTGTACACTCTCCTTGGATAAAGCTCATTAATTGAAATATTTTAAGATATATAAGGTGCGTGGGCACCCCTAGCCAGGATCTAGCGCCTTTAGAGAGTAGACTCTTTGTCAGGGTCACCAGAATCACCAAATAAATTAACTCTTCTAGAATTTTCACGTTAATGTTGGCGTTTTCAGAAATCTATTCTCTGCCATGAGAAAGTGGAATCATTAGGCAATTCGCCAGCACTTTGGTAGAGTAAAGCCTCCCACTCAGGGTAGCCACAACCACCAAATTAACACCCCCTGCACATTTACCTTATCAATGGCGTCAACCGCCTCTATATGCAATCTCCTATCCGCCATTTGCATTTCTGTTTCAGTCAACCTGGACAAAAGTAGTTCCAACTTCTTGGGTGAGTGCAATAGGCAGTTGGGGTCTGTTTCTTTCTTATAACCGTTGATATTTCTCGACTGCCACCTCCACACGTCCCGACCTGAAAATAAAATGGCATTATTGATATCTTGAAGGGTTGTATAATTTATTTCATCTATTGTAAGTCTAAAGGGGATAGCATGTTGAGAATTTTCAAGATTTTTGCCAACGACGGCGCAATTCTATGTCATTATTGACGCTGAATAGATTACATGGCCGCTTCTGACCAATATTGCTCTCATTGGGTCGCCATGGTTATCCTCAATAACTCCAATCTTCCACTATCACAATGAATGAAAGAGTTCGCATTTCCGTAATTTTCTCAGGTAGACAGAAGATGCTCAAGTAATCTAAAACTCACACATGTCGTTGATGTCTCTAATGGCGACCCATTTGAGCTCTTTTTCAGCAAGGCTAGCATTGCAGTAAGAGGCCGCTATGTCACCCGCCCTTCGCTCGACGATTTCGTATGGAATGTCTCTACCACTAGCCTCCTTAAACGCTCGTATCACCTAAAAAAGCCAATTATCACAATCGTTTATGTAGAATGCATCGCTCTAGGTACTCAGTCTCCTGACATGATCACCAGACTTACATCCAACACGCTGTAACCTTTTCCCGTTCCCAAATTGTACGCTTTGAATCCCTGGAAATCTTTGAGGATGAGCTCCAGAGCTTTGATATGTCCGTTGATCAAGTCGGTTATGTGTAGGTAGTCTCTCACGCCT
This sequence comes from Cyrtorhinus lividipennis, assembly GCA_019603395.1. NCBI lineage: Eukaryota > Metazoa > Arthropoda > Insecta > Hemiptera > Miridae > Cyrtorhinus > Cyrtorhinus lividipennis. Next base: position 7,766,069 of record CM034003.1, on the reverse strand, counting down.
GTGAACATCAAATATGATCAAAAGAGGCTCAAGGTGTACTAACTACGGAGTCAACAGCGAATACACGAACCTGTGCCAGTCTTTAGTAGGGTAGTCACCGCCGAAAACTTTCAATTTGTCCAACTTTCCTGCCGCCACTTGAGCCACGAAAGGCACCAAGTTGTTGGGAATACCGTTCGGGTCTTCTCCTATAAGACCGGATATGTGTGCGCCAACTGGGTTGAAATACCGTAAAGAGATGACCCGCCAATCCTGCAGACAGTAAAAAGTATTTATTGAGAACAAGGGCCAAACTTGAAGGCAAAATCATTCAAGTCCAAAACAAAAATTCAGATTTTGATTCAAGAAAATGAAAACGCTTTCTAACACCAGCGTTGTTTTCAAGACTTCAAGGACTCACCGAAAGCGTCGAGTATTTTTAAAACAACTAATGGAAACGTTTCTCCTACCCTTCAAACTCCTGATACCTTGTTAGCAACTGTCAAATCCTTGAATATTTCCTCGCAGATAAACTTGGTTTTCCCTTCCGGACTAGTACATGCTACCCCTCTGAAAGAATCTTCGCAAATGGGCAGTTTCTAGATGAACGGGCAACGATATTCCATCAAAAAGAAATTTGCAATTATTACCAGCTGATAACTAGAGGAAGAATAAAAGTACCTCTCGATTTCTGACAAACGCTTTGACGATGGTGCGAAAAAACAATGTTTCACGACTGAGAATCACGTCTAGTAGTGGATCACATTTGGAATGTCGTTCTTCAGCGTGCTGCTGGGCATAGGAGAGTTAAGTTTGTGGCTTCGACCATTTAACCAGGTTATCTACTCGGTAATAAAAATAATCTTACGGCAATATCTTCCACGACAGTTTTCAATAAATGTCTGACTTCTTGTTCAACGTTATTCGACGCGCGAGTGATTCTAGGGTTGGATAGAAGAGCGTCTGTCTATGGAGATGAGAAATCATGGCGTTGGTAGAAAGAGTTTGGTGGCAACTACGGAGTCAACAGTTTATCTCCATCAATGGTTACTAATGAGAAAACTAGCATGAGATTCAATAAATACGCCTTCGTTATTGTTGTTGCGAGAGGTGCCCGCCTAGCCAGGTCTAGTTTAATCTCATTCCGGGGCGACTTCATATGAAGTTATGGCAGCTCAACAAACTCTACTCGATTCAAACCAGCCGGAAAGGATGGGAAAGGGCTATAAATCGTCAGGTCAATGCGAAGTTGGACGGTGACATTCAAGGTACATCCTTCGTTTGGATCTCGGCAGTTGTGTCTCAGAGCAGGAAAGACGTTGCATGACTGTCAGTTGCCACTGGTGTTAGGCTGGAGCGCCAGACCTCATTTCGGGCTCCGCGTTGAATTGGTTATGAAAGACATGATCTAAAAGCAAGGTAATGATCGCAACCTTGGTTCAACGATCAAACCCTCATGAATCCGCTCTAGCGTCAGCCACACAAGAGCTGCAATGTGGTTCCTCTCAGAAGTGGCCACAGCCAGATTCGAGAGTATTAATATCAAGGTTGACTCGCTAAAAGATTGGAACCATTGTGATTGTAGTAAGTTGACGGTACGCCACCAAAACAAATTGAAGGCTTACATTTTGAGGAAAAATAGTTTTCAGATAAAAATGTGAGCTAACCCCATTGAACGAGGGAGAAAACCCAAACTACGCCTCGAGATTCTACCCACCTGAACTGCATTGCACAAATCTTTGAAGATCTCTTCAGCCATGAATTTCGTTTTGCCGTATGGATTCGTCAAACCAACGCCCGTCAAATCATCTTCAGAAATAGGAAGTTTAGCTGGGTCACCGTAAACAGTCGCTGACGACGAATAGACGAGCGATTTACATCCAAATTTCTCGAGCAGCTGGAAAAATATAAAAATGAACGATGGACAGGCAAGACTTTTATTGAACTTTTAGCAAGCGGTTTAAATTTAAAAGCTTTTTTCTTTTGGAAATCGCTCAAAATAACCCTTTGGTCTTCTGCTTTGTGTTGAAAAAATAATAATTTCTTTTTTGGCGAACTCAAAGATAGAACCTGAAATGCTCTGTCTAAGACATTTCCATCTAGTGATCTGCCGTCAGTCTCGCTCAGAATATTCACCGTCCAAAATTTAATGAAAAATGATACCCCACACGCCTTGGTACCAGAAATCTGGAAAACCCACTTTTAAAAAAGGTAGATAGATACCCATTTTCGACCCATAACCTCTTCCGATGGGCATCAATCACTCTGGGACCCATTCCACTGGTTGCAGTGTCCAAAATTTAGTGTGTATGTCACCTAAAATCTCGAAAATCCACTTTTCGAGAAACGCTCACTGTGTAAGAGGCGTATAGTACAATAGCCATTTGTAATGGAAGATTCATACGGGAGCAACGGTGAAAACCTAGGTGTTACAAACGCTTTATTTTTGAACATCTGCGAAAAATGTTTACTTCTCACCTAAAAATAAATTGAAATTTGGAGCAATTGTCAAAAATTATATTCAATCACTTTCAAATCCTGTTTTCAGGTAAATTTGAGAATAAAAATCGTATCACTCAACCCTCAAAAGCAAGTTTTCCAGGTATTTTATTTGATTCTTTTAATTTTGTTTATTAATTTCATTTTCGGGGAGAGATGTAACGCGCAATATCAATATTATAATAGTGTTGGTAGTTTAGCACAACTATCCATGTACAAAGACATAAATTCTATATAATACCTGAGAAATATTTCACAAACCTCGATTAAATTTATCGTTCCAGTAATATTATTTTTGTAGTACTGGAGTGGTTTTGCACAAGATTCACCAACAGCCTTCAGAGCCGCAAAGTGCATGCAGACGTCAATTTTATTAAACTGAAAACAATAGAAAATCGAAATTAACGAGGTAATAAATTTCTGGCTGGAAAATACGTCCTCATTTCGAAAGCATCGTTTAAATGAGAAAATTCGGTGCTCGAAAAATTGTATAATGCCTTACCTTGAGCGATGATGTCTTCGAATATTCCTTCGAGACTTTTTTTGCACAAGAGTTCTCCATGGTAGAATTTGAGCTGTCGTCCGGCCAGAATTTGTACCCTTATGAGAGACTCTGGTTGTGAAAGGCGTTCGTCTACGATGCACCGAAAACGACAGAAATTGATCATGCTCGCACATTTGTTATCAAAATTCAGATCAATGAAATATGATAAATATTGTTTATGATTACTTCTTAAAGAGAGCTACAGGAAGATAACCTAATAACGTTCCTTCACCTAATCAAAGTTATCAGTTATATGTGCCGTGCTGGATATGAGCCTTCCTCGCCCATTTGGACCTATTTTTCCTTAGAAAACCAGAGAAACTGCTCGCTCTAGAGTGCGTACCATCGTTAATATTAGGATTGTATTTTTGATCTTATTGCAATATTACAGTCTATAAACCGTAACGATTAGTCAACGATTTCAGGCGAGCCATCATGCACAAAGGTGAGGATAAGTAAGTAATGTACCTGGTCATGCTGTAAAAACGTAATCTGCCAATCTGTAGAGACTAAATCAAACCTTAGATACGCTCATTCCATTAGGTCAACCTATGTTTATCGCTAAATTTTAGGTAAATTTCTCACATAAAAGAATATATATCTCGATTTAACTCAAGGCAATGTCCTCCCATGGAAACCCACCACCAAGTTCCATGCTGGAATTTGTGACTAACGTACCAAATGAACGTTGTTCGAACGTTATCTCGCGTCTTCAACTATGCAGGAGTAAACGAATGATGGAGACATACACCTACGATGCAAGGCATTTTTCGAGGGTGAAATGGTTGACATTACCAGAATGCTTCAACAGAAATGTCAAGGGGCTCAAAAATAAACAACTTACAATATTGCATACTAAGAATAAAGGAATACAGGTTTCTATCAATTAATTGATTTGTTGTTCAATTATCAGAGAATCGAGACTATTCATGAATACACATATATTCCAAAGGCTGTCTGACAGCTGAAATGCTTTCTTGAGGTGATGGATGGGTTCGGAGTCCATTAAGGACGGATATTCCCTTCCTGGTACACGTAACTAATTTCAGTACATTGAGACGTTTTACCTTTCCAGCAATTAACCAAGTTGTCGATGGCGACGACGTTGAAGCCAGCCTCAAGGAGAGCAAGGCAAGCATGAGACCCAATGTAGCCGCCAGCACCAGTGACTAGAATTGTGAACCCCTTGGGGTCTTCGACTGTCGTTGTATACCTGAAACGGATGAGATGGAGACAATACTGAACACAATAAAAATAGGGATATTGAGCTGATGTTGCATGTTCAATACCTCCAATTGGTGCCAAGGAATTCTAATAGAGCCGCTCTAGTCATTTATAAGTCAACTAAGAACTATAATTATCATTAAGCTAATTCAATTTCTGTGACTCATCTCAATGGATTGAACGTCCAAAATTTACGTGCCTAATTCCCAAAAAGTCCCGAAAATCGTGTTTCAAAACACACTTTAACCCATACCCTCCACAAATTCATTCGGTCCGAAAGTTCTGAGGACAGTTCGATTATGTGATTCAGACATCCTGAAATGCTGTCAAATTTTAGGTCCAATTAAAGAAGTTTACCTCCGGCATGTTTACATAGGTTGATCTTTTAAGGAATAACCAACAAAAGAGCATACGCCGGTGTCTCAATCATGTTTCACAGTGACAATAAAAAACCGGCGCACTCACCCTTCCTCTCCGGACATGTTCAACCTGCAAAACTGTCGATGGACGTGATGCGATTCCGCCTAGGAGCGGGTGGCCTTCACTTACAATTTACACGAGTTATTTTAACGTTTATGAAAAAGTAGTGTTCATTTATCGCGGGGGTCGTCATTGTTATCATAGCGAAAGATAAGAGTTATCTGAAATGAAGTTAAGAGCAAAATGGAGGGAGAACTAGGTCAAGAACCAGAGTCCAATTTGTTACAAGGGTTGAGGAGGTAGAGTTAATTCATTTGAAATTTTTAGAAACGAGAATACGGTCTCAAAAGAACAAAAATCCTATAGTTTGACTGCATTTTTTGCTTAGTATTTGAGGCGTAATAATTGTAAAGTTGAGATGTGATTCTCGCATTAAACTCATGTGTGTCCGCCACGGCTTCTTCTTCATCAGATCAACAGTAATACCTTCCGTATGGGAGATGCTCCTAAGTGCACGATACAAGGAAAGAAGAAGAAGAATTCATCTAATCTAAGTAGGTTCTACCTTATTTTGTTTTGGTTTCACTGTTATTATTCTGTGGCTCGTTTATTGAGTGTATAGTGTAATCAGTTCTGCGACTGTTACTGAATGTAATAAAGTAATTTGTCCTTTATTCTCACGTTCAACTTCCGGAAACCACCAATTGTTAGCAAATCTTGTTGAGTCACCGTCGATTCATCAACTATCAATCCAGTGAGTCATGAGGTATAAAAATATTCGTAAGGAACTCTTTGAATCCTAGCATAGTAGGATCGTTATTTTCTTGGTTGATTTCGTTGAATCGGCCTCCTGCAAATCAACGTCCTTAGTTGATTATGAATAATAATGAATAATCATGCCCTCAGATTCGCCCCATAATTTGACAGTATATTATGTTTCATGATGTCTAGATAAAAAAAACCGAAATGTACGTCCCCCGGTTTCAGGAGTTGACATAGTTTTCAAAAATCAAAATCTTCAAATTTGGTCAGGGACCGGTTGAAATGCACTGTCGGGGGCCCTTGATAACGCGCTTGATAAGGCGTCTAAATATCGGCTACGAGATCACTGTATCGATGTTACTGTCATGATAAGAGATGGCAGGTCAGACCTGGGCGATGATCATTACGTATTTATGACGTAATTATAGCGTATATGTTTTTAAATGGTGTATTTTTGTGTATATGGATTGTCATGTACAACATGCGCATTAACTTAGGCAGTGACTTTTCGACGCGTTTATTGTGATGTCTCAAAACTATCGATTATCTCGCTTGACAGGACATATCGATGTATTAGGGCGCCATGACAGGGGCCCCCGACAGTGCATTATGTACACAGGGACCTACTTCTAGCTCTAGTTGGTCCTCAAAAACTGTTTAGGCCCATCAGACCATATTTGGGGAGGGTATGGGTAAAAATGTGCTGAATCTATTGAGAGACCTGGACTGATTGGCCCCCACTGGAAGTAGGTATGGGTTAGAATCTATACCTACCTATACCTATTTTAAAGATGTGTTTTGAAAATTTCGGCTACCTACACGTCTGAGGTATCGTTTCACGCTAAATTTTAGAGGCTGAATCGATTAAATTAGTCCGGGACACTCCAAACTCACTGTTTTTCCATAATCTTGCTCCAAGGAATAATCAACCAACTCATTTTAATGGCCTAAATTTTCAGCGTTTTCCTTGATTGATTAATGCGCATGAGGGTATCCTAAACTATATGCTATCCTGAACGTATCCATAGGAACCTTGATTTTTCGGCGGTTTTCGTCCATTTACACACTATGCGATTAAAATTTACGAAGTTAATTAATTTATTTATGGGGATAAATATTATGGTGACCAACTTGGGGGGAGAGGATTTGATTTCTTCACTTTTTCAAGGCGTGAGCAGAATGTATTTCCTCTCAATAGAGTCATTGTATAAAAACGAATTATTTGTTCAAAATTGTGTAAATTGTTCAAAAGGGGATTCATGTCGTCACATAATGGAGAAATTCTTTCTCTTAGGAATCTGAATCTGTTTTACTCTAGTTTCCTGTTTCATATCTGGGTTGCCGAATAAAGTAATGATCCTCAAAGTTGTTTTGTCTTTCAGTTTTGACGTAAATTTACGAGTTGCCCGATGCGCATTAATTTAATCTAACCTCTTATCTGGGCGGTCTGCCATTGTTATCTTGAACAATAAATTCCATTATTTGTTTAGCTTAATTTAGTCAAAATAATATTTAAAACGCTGCAAATTCATTGACAAGGGTTGGTTATTCCTTGAACCAGGTGCATGCAGACTCATTTCGATCAATTCAGCGTCCTAAATTTTGTGAAAAATGAAACCCCAAACGCTTAGATCACCAAAAAAATCCATCTTTTGAAAACACATTTTGCCCCCTACCTCCCTCAAATTTGATCCGATCGGGCTGAAAAGTTTCGAGGACAACTAGACCCGAATTTCGGATTTTTAGAAAATTGTCTACTATCAAAATCGGAGTGGACGGCGGATGGCGTACAGCCGACGGTCATTTGCGAATTTGACTATGCATGAAAACATAGATTGATTATTCAAGGAATAACCAACCAAAATCATACATCTAGCGGCACCCAAACCTTATGGGGTATTTATTCGATACTATTATTCCATAATGATTGCGGTGTTTCCTCTGTTCAAAGGAGGTCCTTCGAACTGAAAAGAAGCACGAGCAAAGTGGTAGTAATGAGTTAAAAAAAGAGGAAGAATTTCCATCGATTGCGCGGGCGTGTCCTTCGTTAATTGCAGTCGGAAAGGAATTACCGAGTGCCGACTCGGAATCGTGTATAAAGGAAACTGACTCCCAGTACGGGAAAATGAAGACAAAAGGTGTCGGTCTTTGATAGGCGTTTGAAGAAGGACGCGCTCCCCTCGTTCTCATGACGAGCCTTCAGTTGAGTCCCTTCGCTGTCGAGATTAGAAAGACGATACCGCGCAGCTCATTTCAAGTTATAGGCTTCGCTGATGAGGCTTTGCCTCTAGATACCTTGAGGTATACCTTTCCAGAGTGCGAACGATATGCACAGCTGAAAACGTTTCAATCTACAAGAGTTGACATGATGGACGGCAAGTCCATCACGCCATGTTTTGTGAAAACATGTTTAACTTTCCTCTGAGATACCTTGTGAAAGGGGAAATTCGAATTTCGCAAAAGATGCCGAGCCTTCCTATTATTTGGTACACTCGAGGTGGTTTCCCAATCTAGTCTTCTTTCATTCAAGCCGTGTGAACATTCACTAGCTACCTCTCGATTCTCTTGCACCCGTGTCATTGTGAACTCCCGTAAGGATGTCGTATGAAATGGGTGGAATCAAGAATTAGTTAGCGGAGTATGCTGCAATATAGAAATAGCTGAAAATAAAGAAGGTTTGGAAAAAAACTTGCAGTTAGAATTACGCGTACCTTTTAGGTACAATTTAAACGTAACTGATCATTTTGGGTGATCAAGAAAAACTCTGAATAAGTAGCAATTTTACCGAAAGTGAGTATATTGAAAGATCTGAGTACGAGCACAATAACACTGTACAAATGAGAACAATAAAACGGTACTATGTTGGATATGATAATGGTTCTTAAGGTTAGGGTGTCAACCCTTAAACTACCTTTAAATATAAACCTAGCACAATTGTATGAATGGAAATGAATCGCTACTAGCGGGGTTAAATCAAAGTAAGCGTGCCGCTTATAGTACTGGTTCTTGGACAAGAGTAGCAAATTAGGTTATTAGGAAGAGAACCTGATTGATGAGGTTCATGTTCATAAGTATTGAAGGTACAAAGAGCAAATAGTTGAACATGGTTGTACAACAATAGCTAAACCCTGATTGATAAGGCTTCGGATTTACTGAAGGTACCAAACAGTTATATCTCAAGACTACAGCACTCTTCTAATTAGGCCGTTTTGTAACCTTTCCAGCAGTCCGAAATAATTATACTTCCTGGTTCGATGTGGAGTTGAATTTGCTCCATCAAGGTTTCTGCTGTTCGATTCGGAACTTGGACCAAAAATCTGTCTCCTGTTTCCCGGCATAAACCGCCAAATACCCACTGTTGAGACAAAACACGTCCCGCGTTATTTTTTCGTTTGGCGAATAAACTTTCGTCTATTTCGACAATACGGCCAACTCCTCCTATCCTACCACTGTTTTTATGTTCCACAGAGAACACACACACCTCACGGAGATAGTTATTCCAATCAACAGTTGTTTTAATCAAAATTTCCAGCTCTCGTTCACACCACGCCACAGATGTCAGTTCGTAAACCCAGCAGTAAAGAAAACGAACAGCAATAACAAAAGGTATTTTACTGTTAGAGAACCAGGTATTAACTCGTAAACCAATTTTTTTCAGGCACGTTCTAGTGGTACATTTCCAAAACGGAGCATTATCGCACTAACTAAAGGTTAAAACGCCCAAAACTTATGTGTGAACCGAATCATATGAAATTACTGGTAGTTTTGAATCATTTGGGTTACTCATTAATGAACTGAAGAAGTCCCCGCCATTCAACGAAAATAAATTGCATAAGAAAAAATTACTTTAAGACTTTTTTTTATTGGTTCGGCGTTTGAACTATCAGATGTGAACCAATCAGTGACCCCCTATCGGCCTCTACTGATCTGATAACGCAAGACACTTCTGTTGACACAGTAGAGCCCTCCGCGCGGCGACACCGTCAACAGCAGTAGAAGAGGTGGTGCGGGTGAAAAGGTCCTTCTACACAGAACTACGGCGCTGGTGCGTTGCCCCCTCCACTAGGGATGGGTATCGGTCGAGGACTTATCGATATATCGGTTATCGATATATTTTTGCTTCAGTTATCGATATCCGATAAATATCGGTAGAGAACTATCGATATATCGATATATTGGTAGAAATCTATCGATATATCGATGCTTAATGTGATGCTGAAAGTGGAGAGCAAAATTTGCTGCCAACCTGCCATTACCTAACTTACCCATTTTAGATTTAATTAAAAATCATTTTAATCATTTAACTGAAAATTAAAAACATCACACATGATCGCGGCTATTCCATTGATATCAATGGAATATAATATATTTATATCAATGGGCTATTCACCCTGAACAACTGATCCTGATCCTACAGAAATCAGAGTATCTTGATACACAGGAAATGGGTAGCTAGGTAGCGGTTTGGTCTCCGCATATTTAATTTAAATGGAGCTTTAGAAGGTTTTGTTGGAGATCCTGTTTGAAATGAAAAATAAAATTACGTTGTTTCAACATCTATGTCCCTCATGTGAATCCAAATTCATTTCTTTAAATGAGAAGGTGGTGATGTGATACATTATTTTGACACGGAGTTCCAATAAAAATTGAGTGATGAAAACCACACATTGATATCCATTCATTATCATTCCTTAATATCCTTTCAATATCATTGAAAGCTGGAGTGATTTTAATAGTTTAAGGAATATTCCAACCTTGCTACTCATCTTCTGTTGCTTGTGAATAAACAATAATCAAACATAAAATTCTAAACATTTCAAGAAAGAGTTGAAAGAGTCATAATGTTGCCAAATGTCACTTTTGGGCGGCATTTCAAGATATGAAAATGACAGAAAGATAAGTAGGCCATAGACTAAATGAGCTAACACTATTAAAACTAATAATCAGCATAATCATAACTCACTGATTCAATTTGTTCTTTTTATCAAACAAAAAAGATTAACAAAATGATGTTCCTACCAATATTATCGATATATCGATGCGCATATCGATAACCGATATATCGTAAGGAAACTTATATCGCCCTACTGATTGATAACAGAATTCTGTGACAGAGCCCTCGCGCGGCGACACGTACGCAGTAGAGCGGTGTGGGGTAAAGTCGTCTACCCATACCGCTACCCTCCACGAACGAAACGCAGCGTCCTGAAGCTACCGATGCGAGCGACCGTCCAACTCGATAAAAATGTCAAAAACTATTTCGCCGATTATGAAACAACCAACCGTTGCTACTGCCAATGACTGCGACTACGGACAGCCAGCACTCGGGAAAGAAAGTGTGCAAAATTTGACGCGGGCACAGGCACAACAAACTACAATCCGAAACAAAACAAACAGAGCGATGCGTCACTGTCAAACACCCGAGGTGAACTCCGTCAAATTCTCTAAATCCTCCCGGGGAATATCTCGGGAATCGTCAGAAACGTTCAAGACATCGTCCTCTTCGCTTTCGAAGTCCGTAGCTGGGTAAAAGTCAAGAATAGGGACCGTTGTCGCGTTATCAGCTGATATCGATAGTACGCACTATCGATATATTATACACGAAATATTTATCCCTGTCGGCCATATTTGTTTTTATAAAAAAGGAGGGAAAATACTAAATTGAAATAAACTAAATAAATAAATAAATTGAAATAAACTTACCTCGTGCTCACTAAGCTTCACTAAGCCTCTCACTCCCACAAAAACTTTCGATTATCGACCGTATGCGCGATATCATTGCTATCAGTTGATAACGCGACAACGGTCCCTATACTTGACTTTAGCCCATAGCTGTTTCCATGTTCCATCTCTGTGGCGGAATTGTTCAGTTCGACCCTTCGGGGTTGTGCTCGACCGCTAGCCTTCAGTTTGCACCATTTTTCCCGTAGAGACTGCTCACTCCGGAGTGTAGGCGACAATGTGTTGAATTCCTCAGTGATTTTTTCCCATGCGGTTTTCTTTCGCGATTGCGTCGATCCATCGTCGATCATCAGGAAAGTCCATGTGGAGTGAGACAAGATGAACGAGACATTTCCCCTTCCTCGAGGCTCCTTTTTCTGTTTCAATCCTTCTGAACCACTTGGAACTGCATCCGTTGCGTCTCTTTCCGATTCATCAGTCGTTGAGAAATGTTCATCCACAAATCCGTCCTCCTCCTCTTTATTTGCCGCCCTGTGAGCGTTTTCAGAACGAAGGCGCATCCTTGTTTTGAAGAATTTACCCTTGAGCGACCGAGCACTTCTTGCCCGAGGTGCCGTCTCATTGAATTTCTTGACGATTTCATCCCACGTATCTTTCCGTTTTTGCTGTGTCTGCACGTCAGTACTTTTATTTTCAATTATTTTCAAGTTGGAAGAGATGAGCTTGAAGAGAATTTCCTCCTCTTGCTGGGTGAATTTTGTTGAACGTTTTCGAGAATCCATTTCTTAATTCACTTGACAAGCAGACTGCTGGAAATCACCGTAGATCAGGACGTGAGTAACGAAAATCGAGTCGAGTTGTAATCTCTTCGACGTCACGTGGCAACCTTTCGGTCGTTGTGTTAATCGGAAACTCTGCGGACGGTGAACTCATCAGACGGTCTCTTGAGACCATGATTATTACATGTATGCTATCGTTTAAGATACAACTGTCATTAGTAAGAATAAAGCATGTTTTCATTCATTCATTCAACTATCAGATGTTGTAGCCATTCCTGCTCTCCTCAGAAACTCGAAAATCCTCGTCTTGGTTGGTTATTCATTGAATAATCAGGCCAGAGGCCAGCCTCTCCGATCGGGCCCAAAATTTGACAGTTGAAGTCTAGAAAAAACCGGTGTCCGTCGTCCTGTTTTCCCCATAATCGTACTCCAAGGAATAATCAACCATTGTAGAAGAATTTCCAGCGTTTTTAAAGAGGTTCTTTCACACATTTTGTTGTCAACCTAAAAGCGTAGCGCTCTAAAAGACTGGTGGTCAATTATTTCAACTTCCAGATGTTTATGTAATCACACCCCTCATTATGTAGAATTTAGTAAGAAACAACTATCACCCATTTACTGCAAGTGATTGTCCGCTAAAAGCTGACTACAATTCATTCGAATCCCTCCCAAGTACCCGCTTTTGGTGTTTGGAGTGAACAGGGGAAGCTATTGCCAAATCAACCACCTCAAAGTCTATAAAGCCGGCTCCAGAGCCAAAGAAAAGGTTCACACGGATGTCCACTCCCAGCAGACCATGTTCCCAGTTTCCCTTCTGTCTGTGAGTACTTTTTCGGTGCTCTTTAGTGTTGGTTACATCGAATGTGCATGTGATTTGTGTTTATCGTTGATTTGGATTTCACACTGATCTCCACGTTGGAAGGATCGACTCCAGATGCCCTCTATTGCGTTCGATTTCACTTTTTTTTTCACCTTCTACTTTCAATATTCTTTAATGAGGTGTTAAGTACTCATATTTAACAATTTTCTCATTATTCATTGGTGATTAAAGTTAGTTTGTTTCCACTTTAGCGTCAAACCTGATGCTCTAATGCCCCCAATTTGAAAAATTCAATTCTCCATGAACGAGCGTCGATCATTATTTTACTTTCGGATTTATGTTACCCTTGAAACTGTTCGAATTAAGAGTTCGCATTGTGGTCCTTCCTTCTCCAATAATAATTGACATGAAGAAAAAAAATATCTATGCAGAACCATTTTCCGCTTTCTTGAATGAGTATAGCTAGTTTCCAGCTTGGTATTGGCCCAGTGGTCCAAATGTACTAGAACTTGAGCCCATTTTCTTATCATAAAGCCCGACACAGTGAAGAGCACCGCTGATCATACCACCCCCGTTCCTCTTAAACACTCAAACCCAATCTGCTTGGTTGTTCGTGCACTTTTGCAATGTTCATGTTGCTTTCACGTTCCCCTCGTTTCAAGTGACGAAGATTTTCAACGTATTCATAAAATGACTAATAATAATGAACTATTATAAATGAAATTTACAGAAATATTGTCATTGACAAAATCCTCGCAAATAGATATTAATTTAACCCATTTACAGGACCTTTCTGTTGAATGGTATCATAGAAAAGTTGTTCCACTTATTGTGGCTTTTCTATTCAATTAGGTAGCTAAGATTGATTGTTGTTCTTTTAGAATGTTGATATACACCTAATCCGTAAACCTTCGAAGAACTGACGAATAGGACGGGATACTCTTTGCACCCTCAAAATTCTGTTTGCCAACTGAAACTTCGTAATTTTGGTGAGTTTATCGAGCGCCAAGAGAAAAGTGGGTGACCACATTGGGCAACCAATTGGGTAGAATGGAGATTCACCGAATCGTGATAGATGACCTCGCCTATGGGTTAGTGAGTAATCACGGACTTTGGCCGCTAAAGCGCCATCAAAAAGCGCCATGGAAAATCTAAAAAAAAGACCCGTAAATTTCCAAATATTCTTGAACTATTGGGGATTTTTTAGCTAAGAAATGTGATTATTAGGGAATTTAGTGGTTTTTGGTATTGGAAAATGGATTTCATTCTTTCCGTGTGAGAGGGTTGTGCGCCCATAGGTAGGGATGGTTGGGGATGAAAGCTGTGGATGACTAAGGGGTGGCTGGTAGTTTCGTACCAGTTCGCATTGCATATACACCATATTCATTCAGAATGGTGTTTTATGCACAAATTTGTTGCGTCAAGAGTTATTATTGTCAGCTTACAGCGTTCACTCAACTTTTTATTCCCATGACCGTTAAGAATCCTAACGAACCCTAACTACACGTTTAATATACGGCGAAAACTCGGTAAATGGAGAGTGACTTCCAATGAATCAATCTTAATTCAGGACTTTACCCGATGGGTCCCTGAATTTGATGGGTCTTGCCCTGATTTCATTTCAATCAAAAGTGCGTCGTGAGTTGCTTAGTTTAAACTCAATTACATAATGTAATTATGAATTAATATCCAGAAAATTGTCTTATCCTTTAACCAAAATGTACTAGACTTGGAGCTTTATTTGTGGGACCTCTGAAGGGAATTTAAATCCGAATTAAGGGTCTCAAAATCTCAACGAATGGCTGTACGATCTGTTTCACTCCTTCCACTGACCGTTGTAGTCTATTGTTGATGTTGCACTATGCTTCCACTATTGTTGCTCTGGGAATCAGCCTATTCTAACCGCAACGGCAAATTAAGGTAATTTATTACGTTAATTACTCTCAAACCTCGTCTTGTGCTTGTGAATACTGTGCAATTTAAGCCTCTGCGTGAAACGTTTCTGGTATTTTCTAGTTGAAAATGAGTTCTATTTCAGTATCATCATTCGAATAGGTACTAATCGTTCTCGATTTTATGGTGGTTAGGTAGGTTCAACCCAACACAACTGCGTTATCTATTAGATAGATCCTCTTCTTCGTTTAAACGGTACATTTTACAGCTCTGTATATATAAAGTCTGCATGGAGAATGGAGAATAGGTCCCGAAGTAGCCAAACGTAGTTGTTCGGTCCATAAATACGATATGGACGTCAAGCATTGGGAATCTGACTGAACTCATTTTGAGAGAAGTTTCAGTGCTCCAAACTTCAAAATAGACTACTCTTGTTTCTAGTTCGTTGCAGAGGTTCCGTGCAAGTGATAAAATGGTTTTTTTTTTTTTAAATAATTATTATTCCTTAAATAATCAACGTATGTCGAGCCCTCCGAATGGTTCCAAAATTATACAGTGCGTTTCATGGTGTCTAGAAGAAACCAGCTTCCGCGCCGTTTTTGGTGGTAGGAAATTTTTAAAAATTTGAAATTTTGGTCAGGGACCTATTTCTGGTTCTATATGGTCCTACTTAGAAGCTATTGAGCCCGATCGAATCAAATTTGGAGAAGGCATTTTTAAAACATGTGTTTCATTAAACAAGCTTTTCGGAACTTTTTGAGAACTAGGCATGTGGGGTATCATTGTCCACGAAATTTTGGACGTTCAATTCATTGAGATAGATCCAGACGAACTGGTGGCCACTGTATGGGTCAAATGAGTACTTACCGACCGATCGGCCTGAATTTGGAGAAAGCATGGGGTGAAAATTTGATTTTTGAAACTCGGTTTTTGAGATTTTCTGGCATTTGGGGTATCATTATCCTCTAAATTTCGGACGCTGAATCCATTGAGATGGGTCCTGGATGGATTTGCACCCATCGGAGGTGGGTATGGGTAACAATGTGTGAGTCCTGGACACTTCGCACTTATTGTTTTCCCCATAAGCCCCATTTAGAAGACTTTCAGCGTTTATTAATTTATTATTATTAACTCTTTTCTTAACTTGAAAAAAAAAAAAATGATTTAAGCTTCGATAATAGAAAGATTGGAGATTATGTTTTTCTGTTTTAATAGATTTAGTGTGGCTTGTGCTGAGTGAAATAGTGTTTCCTGTAAGGCGCCAGGAATATGTGTAGATGCTGTAGAGCTGCTACTTTTACCATCAATGTTGGCCAACTAAGTAAATTGATTGAATAGGTTCAACTCCTAAGCATAGTTCATAAGTGAGCAATGAAAGCATACTTGATTTCCCATGATTTCCTCAGACAACGATTTTAAATCATCAACCCTCGTCTGAAGTAAATCTAAATAGAATGAGCGTCCACCGTCCATTTTCCCAGGCACCTATTGAGAAATTATCAACGATTGCGAAGAAAACCGGGAAGACAACCTTGAGAGATTGTTTTGTTTCCTCCCTCACATTCGACGACTCCTTCTCCATTGAACGTTCGGAACTCTAGGCGGCTCTAGCGTGCTGTGTTGACATTGTATGCCCTGGGAATGAGGTGAAGCGTCTGATTGCTTGTGCGTTCTCAGGAGCTTGCACCATCTAAGGAGTTTTAATTCTTTTTTTCCGCGGTCAGTCGGTTTTTTAAAGTCATCAAGGTTCCTGCAATATTTTTCCTGGTTAGTAAAAATATCCTGTGAACATTCACTTTAGTCTTTCTTTTCCACTGAAATACAGGCTCAAATTCCTGCTTTATTTCTATTAAATATTTGAATTAATTTGCATTCGTGTAGACTTAGCACTTGTATTTGAGGCCCAGTTGTGACCAATCTACATTCAGCACAACCGCTACTTAGGAAAGGTACAGATAAAAAACGTGTCGGTCCAGATTGATCGCTTACCTAAAAATCGTTTAATATTCGCCATTTCCCCTAACTTCATAGATTGAATTATCACATTTGAAGGGTACAGGGGAAAAATGGGGCTGCTTGAAGTAACTTGTTCTTGTACCTTGCACTAGAATCACTTGTTTTCAGTCATTTTTGTTCATTATCTGCGTTCGCACATTCCTCATGTTACCCTGTGCCATTTCTAAAATAACTGCTGATGCCAAAAAGTTCCATAAACATCTGTTGCAGGAAAAAAGGATGTAATTCAGCTTAAACCGAATGATTTGAACCATGAGTGCCTAAAATTGTATTTTTTTCTCCTGATGATCATTGTTGTATAAAATGACATTCATGTAATTATAAAATAGTGTTAATCACTGTTAGATATAACTATTACTATAATTGTTTAACCATAATGGAGAAAATTTACTGTATATTTATTTAGAATTGTCTCCAACACTTACTCAGTAAATTGTCTCTATTGTGGTTAAACAATCATAGTAGTAATTATATCTAACAGTGATCAACATTATTTTATAATTACATAAATGTAATTTCATACAACAATGATCATTAGGAGAAATAAATACAATTTTAGGCACTCATGGTTCTTATCATTCTGTTAATGCTGACTTACACCTTCGTTCACGTATGAGCTACCTAAGTAATTGCCCTTTTATTATTCTTTTTTAAGGCACTTTTTGGCATCAGCAGTTACATTGATAAGCTCTCTATTACCAATCCTTGTAATTTCAGTATGTTCTCATAATATACTTCCGTTTCGTATGTGCTACTGCGTTTTAAATTTAAAAATTCAATTTTCCTTACTTCGAAAATATTTGACATTGCCCCTTTTCTCCCTGTATATGTTATTTATTTTAAATGTTAAACATCAAAATGTTTTACGAGTATTTTTTACGTCCTACATTATATTTTACGCCTTTATTTCCTTTTTTCTTCAAATAGATGTAGGACCGACACTCGCTCCCTCATGTTGTTTTCCCAATACTTTCTTAACCTAGAATGAACAGTGTCTTTTGTTTTCTAAATTGTTAGTGTGTCAGTCATCACATTATCTTGCAAAAATACGCGGTTTTCATAAAACTCTCAAAATATGTACCTGGGTTGGATCGAGGGGCGGCAAAAGTTGTATGTTAGAGTGTAGAGAGGTGAGGTAAACAGGCCCTGAGTCGCCTCATCACTCTGTTTTTATTGGAGGTCCTTCTATAATCGACTAAGAAAGACTAAAAGGAAGCAGGTTTAAGAAGGAACTTCCTAGATTTGGAATTCCAGGCAACTAACCCTCACAAATCAAATAGCGAACGATGCCAGCACTCATTCTTTTGTGTTTGATGATTATGTTTCTCCCTCATTTTTGCAAATATTATTCTCAAAATTAACAACTTTTTTTTTCTTTTTTCAGGTAGTCCTTTTACTTGCGACTTCAATCTCAGGTCAAAGAGGAGAACGGGATGGTGGTGGCGACCCTCGGGGAGTGCAGATCATCAAGCAGATCAATCGAGTTAACGAAGATGGCACGTACACTTATGGGTACGAAGCTGCCGATGGGTCGTTCAAAATCGAAACAAGAGACGTCCTGGGCAACGTCAAAGGGATGTTCGGCTATGTGGACAACAATGGGGAGTTGAAGAGAGTGTCCTACTCCGCTGCGAATGGGACTGGTGAGTGTGTTGAGGTGGTTCAGGTGAAAACGAGACAAACCTATGACGCCAGCCCGCGCAATAAAATGAATCATTAATTTGCCACCATGATTGGAAATGACGTTCGAGATTACTGCAGACGATTAGAAATTAGTTTTATAAATGCTATCAACTCCCAAAAGGAATTGGGAAGTCAATTTTTTGTGAGAGATATAACTATTCAATAAATTGCCTTTCCATCGCTAGACGCCACAAGTCTTGACAATTTTACTTATTTATTCATTTATTCAATTTCAGGGTTTCAAGCGACCGACGACTATGGTCCAATTCCTCCTTACGATTTGACCACGAGGAGGCCCATTTTGTCGTATAGACCGACACCTCATCAAATCCAAAGAATCCCACCCAAAAGACGAGTCTCTACCACGCCGATATATGAATACGGTACGGTTTCTTGTGTCAAAAGTATTGTATTGGTGACCTGATTGGCATCTTGTCTTGAAGGAACGATGTTTTGGTTCTACTTTGTGAGCTAATTCTTTCGAACCTTCAAAGTTCGGGGTGTTCAAGAGGTAATGTGGCACTCAAGCTGCTTGCGTTTCAACTTTATATTGAGGCGAACGGCGATTCAGTTTATTTCTAACAGAATCCTTCATCAAGAGTTTAAAACTGCATGGAACCAGCATTACTTTCTATTGCAAGAACAACCTTCTTCGTTTTGTGGATTGTAAACGCCGTAATGAGATGAAAGTGGACCTTACGTATATTAGATAGTTCCAACCTTAATTTATCTACGGTAAATGAGTGATTTCACTCACTGAATGCTCAGCCATGAACTTGACTCTTTGAGGGATTGAATTTATACTTACAAAATCCTAGTTTTCTTCCAAATTAAGAAGTCTAATTCCTTTATTACTTCATTAAAAAAACGTGTGAGTAATGTGGTTAAGTAACAATTTATTTCCAATTTTTTAAATAGAAATTCTGTCAAATTGTAGTTGGCAAAACCTGACTTATGAGCAGTTCGAAATTTTACCCAGATGAAAACTATGGTTGGAAAACGAGTTATGGAAGCTAGTTATGGCTTCTTCTTTGGTTCCTGTAGTCTAGTTCTTCTTTCTTCTTTCGCCGGTTCTACAGTCCTAGGTTCTAGGTTCTTCCTAGCCTTGGCCTCTCGAACCATTTTTCTCCATTTATCTCTATCCTGGACCACAGTTCTCCAATCTACAACTCCGAGTGGCTGGAGATCTTCCCTGACATTGTCCAACCATCTGTTTGTGGGTCTTCCTCTTCTTCTTTTCCTTCCATCTGTTCTTCCAAAATTCTTATCACTTCTCTTTCCTGAGTTCTCATCACATGACCTAGCCATCTTATCCTCGTGCTTTTGATTAATCTGATTATGTCTTCGTGGCCTCCTCGCGTACCCCTCCTGATATTTTTTTCATTATTCTTCTTTCGAAAACTCTTAGGCGTGTACTTTACTCAGTAAAAACCCATGTTTCAGATCCATAACATACAACCGCTCTCACAAGGGACTAGTAGAGCAATAGTTTCGATGTTCTGGATAGTACTTTGGTAGTCTAGTTACCTTGTTCAAATATTGGTGGTATTTTTTTCATCGATTTAGTGAGCTTCAAATCCCAATTTAAGAGGTTTCTAACTCTAATTAACCGTCGGCTAAGATAGTTTCTGTCAAAATTTTACTTTTTTGGCGCAATTAATTTTTTTTTTTTTGTGAATTTGAAATTCCGAATAAAATAATATACAGTCATTCATAATAAGCATGATTTACCGAAATTGAGTCTGCAGATAAGGTTGTCATCGATTATATAATTTCGTTTTATGCCCAACCGGAGTCGGTCCATAGGTTGGATAAATTTCAGTTACCTCTTGTTTTTCACACTTTAAGCGAATTAAGAAACCAGTGGAGCAATGTCGGGTAATGAATGGACAAAAAGACACGCTCCTGAGAATATTTTCAGTTGTTCAGGAATCTCACCTGTTTTCCTTTCCCGTTACAGGTACTCGACGCCAGCAAGTTCAAAATTTGGACGATGAAACAACGGATTCCCCAGCAAGACTTCCCGTGAGGATACTGGTTACCAAAAGGCCTCGTGGTTCAGTGCAAGTCGACTCTGGGGAACAGGAGAGTATCGATAGGAATAACGTTATCCGGAGACAACTGGGAGCTCGGGACAGCCAGGATGTCGGTGGTGGCGCCCGTGTACCTCTTCCTAGAGATTATGGCAGGTTAGGTTCACTCTAGCTTGCTTCTTCCGTTCAAGCTGCCCTTAAAGCATTGCCGTGTTTTCATATTCGCACAATCAAATCGTTTTACAGATACAACCCTCAAGTCGAACGCCCTGACCAAAGGGAGATTTACCGAAACATGTTGCTCGAACAGAATAATCTCAAGCCTGACTATCCTCCGCTCAGACCCAGGTTGGTGTTGTGGTGAGTTTCCATGGAACGAATCGCTCATCTACGACTATTTTCTTTCTAGAACAAATTAAACGACTCGTTTCAGATACTATCCAGCTCGAGCTCCTCCACCAGAAGAAGAACAACAGGAGCAAGAGTATCCCGAAGTTCCTGCTGTTGTTCCAATGGTGAATCGAGTTTTGGGTGCAGCACCTAACTCTCGAGCGAGACCCCGTTTTGCCCGTCCACCTCCTTCGGTCGTTGAAGAAAGCAATTACCCCGTTCCTGCGCCATTTGTAAGCATATTTACAATTTGGAAATTTTTAAACCAACGTAATAACTGTTTTAGAACCCACTTAAACTTATTTTAACTCAATTTCACAAAATCGTGTCTTGTTTTATTCAGCCAAGACGGTCACCCTATAGAGGAGCATTTGGACAGTACCCTCGTGGTCCCCAGTATGACCCCTACGGCCCCCCTCTCGACTACGAAGCGCTAAGAGAAGAGATCATGAACTACCTCATCCAGTACATTCAATACAGGAGCCGAGGATACTATAACAGGCCGTACGCTGTCGGAGGATACGATCCCATTGGAACTGGTCGCTTACCAGTGGATGGCTACTATCAACCAAGAATACCACCTTATCAACAAGTGAGTTGGGAACAAGGACATTCAACTTCTATTGAGGAGTTGAGAGCAATCATTTGAGCAATGATTTCTGGTGCATTGAGCCATAAATGGTTTGAAGAAACGGTAACTTTTTCATAATTGAGAGGTTTTGCCACTTTCACATCTACTCCCATGACGTCAAGTCGCGTTTGAGACAGTCGTTTAGATGAGGATCACAGTCTTACAGTGAGGATCATGAATAATGAATAAAAATAACGTCAAATGTGACAATAAGAAAACTCTCATGCTTGAAAATCGAGTTAAATCGAAGCTGGGAAGATATCTGTTTTGTCCTTGGTTGAGTTTGGCATCTTCTTGCCACCCGTTTGTCTCAGTCAGCCATTTCTGTCTGCCCAATTTTCTAGTTACAGCAAAAATGTCCATAATTTCGGTTCCAATTCGCTTAAAATTTTAAGGAATGATGCGGTCTATCAAATGGGAGGTCTCGTATGAACGTATACCAAAATTGACGTACTGACTGGAGTGTAATGGAATGAATGGTTTCCGCTCGTCAATGCGGCAATCCCCTGAATGTGACTTCCCCCAATAGCTGGCGCACATTATTGAGCATACTTGGGCATACTTTTAACTGACCAACATGAGATGGACGGTGGCACCCGGTGGGTGGTTATTATCCGCCATTTATGCAATTCCCAAGGAGAGTTGACTTTACCTACGGGTGATTATTGTACTGGTAGGTAAGGTTTTACGTAACCTAGCCCTTCAGCGAGCAGTGAAAATAGCAAGTAGTGTGTTGTGTAAATGTGCGGGCTGGGTGTAAATGTTTCGAATTTGCAACGAGCCAGGGTTTGGCTCTACGGGTTATTTCTGATGAAAATCGACGGAATGCGTCATAAATTAGTTTATTAGTATGGATTGGGGTATTACTAACAGAGGGGAGTGTAAAAGTATGAAATCTAACAACATAGAACTATACCTCCGGAGGTGTTTTTTGTGGGTTGTCTATATGGATTCCCCCTATAACTCATCAGGTGTTAAAAAACTTGTGTTTTTCTCAGGACTTCTACAGCAGAGACAGGTTTTACGGTGGACGTCCTGATGACGGACTCGTAGGAGCCCCGCCCGTCACCCCGCCACCGGTCCTGCCACAAATCCGTCCATCACAAGTTGGACCTCGTCCCGTCCTCCCACCTTACGCTGGCTTTGGTCCACAAGTAGGCCCGGGCTACGGCCCTGAGCCAGGTTACAGGACAGATTTCCGTGGTGGTTACGGTGGCATCAACCCTGGCTACAGCCCAGTCGGACCTGCAGGCTACGGACCAGTTGGCCCTGCTGCCTCCTACCCATTCGTCAACCCTAACGTTCAATACTCTTCCAGCGAAGACGTGTCAGGAACGACGACAGCTTCAACCACCACGCAAACTGCTGAAGCTTCCGAGACCCTTTCAGCCTTCAAGGTACATTTCTCAATATACTTTTGATAATGGCGTCTTTGGTTCCTTTTTCCGTGAATATTTTTATTCATCCATGTACGTCTTAGGAAAGAATGGATGCTAGCGATCATCACGATGCGTCAGACATTCGACCTCCGTCTCCAGGACTGATTAAACTTCTACTTGCTCGTCCAGGAGGAGCACGGACCCAACTTCTGCGACCAACCGTTCGATCAGTGGAAATTCTTGGTACGTTTTCCCCATTTTTACAAAAAAAAAAAAATAATAATAATAATATTAAGCTGCCCTATAATGAGACCGATGTGCGATAACTAGCCTCAATAGTTAGCTGATTGGTTGCTGAAGAGCTTACCGATCTTTGACGTCAGTGAATGAGAAGAAACTGAGGCTGGTAAAACCCTCAGCAACCCACCATCCATGATGGCTATTACTAGCAGTTAGCTGATACTTATTTTTTATCCACAGGGACTGCAGCTTCTGAGAACAGAGTCACTTCTTCAACGACAAATAGACCAGTTTCCTCCACAACAACTGAAGCTGACCCCATGATTGCTTCACCCTAATCCCATCCCCCGTTCCCATAAATTTTGGCCATAGATAAGTTTAATTTATTGTTCCCGTCTCGGCTATAACGACTTTATACGTTTTTGTAAGATTCTTAATTTGAGCGCCTGAAATATTTTTATACTTTTTTACTTAATAAATTCTATTTGTGTAAGTTAATTCAGTTTTATTACTTATTTTTATCAGAGTGTTGCTTCGGTGAATCTGTCGTTCTCATTGTTGGAATTATTGGCAAAATGTGTCACGTCTTGTATAGGTTGTGGGACTTGAGGAATTTTGATGGCCTTGCCTGTGCATTGGGATCCTGATGTAGAATGTGGGAGACTTGAGAGGCTTCAGCGTTTGATATCTGTGTAACAAACGCTGGGGCTTTCTCCTTCGTCTCCCTTTGTCCTCAGTAATTCAATTCAAAGACAAAAAGAAGCAAAAAGTGTGCTTTCTCCTCACCACTGGTGATTTTAATTGAATGTAGAAACTATGTTGAGGCATGGTCTTCATTATGGTCTTGCACATTGACTCTACTGCCTAGAAGCGAAACCAGGAGGATAGGAGGTTGGACTTGAGCACATTTACTCAGAACTTTTGCCATTTGCAGTGCTACCTACAAGCTAGGGGCTCTACGCGTTACTTATTCATTATTGTTTGGTCTGATATTGGCTATCGCTACTGCAATCAGCCAGAACCGTTGGGCATCTCGTTTTGAAAAGCTCTGATTTTGTATTCCATACGAAAAGTGCCCTGCTAGCTGAAGCTTCAGTTCAATTTCAACGCTGAGCTTATGTACTTTCGAAAATTTGATTCTTTCCTCGGTCACACGATCTATTTTTCCGCCATTGTCTCATTTATCTATTAACTATGTTGTTTGTCAACAATGAAGGGAAAGCAGGCAACCTGCCCTCGAATAATAGAACGATAGATTAACGAGGATGTTTCGGCTACAATTCTGAGACCTGCGTTCTCCCGTGAAAACAATACTGAATCCCTAATAGGGAAGAAGGTCGGTGGAATGTGCATAATCAAAGCGTTGCGTTGAAGGATGTTCTTTACTGAGGTCACAGGGTGAACAAACATTTTCACCAGTCACTGATCTTTTCGCGTAAGAAAGGTCTCATCTACATTGACGACAACGCCATTGTTCTTCGGATACCGATTGACGAAATGGATTCGAGATTTTTTTTTATGTTTCAGTGAACTTATGAAGAAAATTGACCTATTTGCCTCGATCGAAAAATTTCCATGGCACCGGAATTGGCGGTTAATGCTCCTCAAGAAATTCATTTTCATCATTCGCTAATATTATCACCGAAAAAAATTCGACATTCTACATTCCTGCAATGAACTGATGAATAATTATGTATTACCCAGGCGCTGCTTCACTTTTCTCGATAAGTAGGTACCAATTTTAAGTAATTTACATTACTTCACGCAGAAAAATTACATCTCAAGCCAGCAATTAGCCAGCCTAACCGGTTTAGTTCTTTCAGCCCGACTTGAAAAACGTCCCGTATCTCAAAAACAGTATATTTCACGTTTTGTTTCAAATATACGACATTTCTCTCGTGAGGTTTCTGTCGGGCACGTTTTCCGGGTTTATTTTTCTTAATTAAATATTACGCAGGATTCTGTAATCAACAGAAATTACTCCCTTTTCACGGTTATAAGTGAAGAGATTCGAAGTCCGCTAGTCAAATGCTTATAGAAAGATGAAATTTCTGATATTACCACATTCGTTTGTGACTCGTAGTCGTGGACAAGTGATGTTCAGTCCACAAGCCGTTGTGCTGTATTCACGATTATATTGTCGGGCTTACCAAATCTTTCTTAGCGGCGGCAGGTTAAAAACGAAAACGTTTATTATCTTCTGAATCGAGTTCCGACAGGGATATCTCCATCGAAAGATACTAAAAAGGGAGTGTTTACGACTTCATGGTACAGAAACAAACAGAGCGAATGGAAAGTAGAACAGACAAGGAAAACATCTCTGCCCAGAAAACAGTTGAACGATTGGAAAAAGAGGAGAAAAGTAATAAATAAGAAATTTATAATAAGGAATTTTACAACCGGTCGTTGTTATTGTATAAATAACAAAATAATAATTTTTAAAAATACATTTATTTTTAATTGTGATTTATATCAGCATTTTTAATCGCATAACCCATCCTAACAACAGACCATTGTCCTCTAGAAGCTTTTATGGGCCATCCCTTCTTCAACTTTATAAAATTATTTATAGAACAGAGTTTTCATTCATTATCTTCCTTTTAAATTTACTTTCATTTGCCCTCTAAGGGGTAAACTACTTCATATAAAAGGGTTTACTTATCATAATTTTTGTAACTTAATTTATTTTGTGGTATTCTCGCATAACGACTCTTATTCTTTCAGTGATGAAGTTCGCTTCGGGACAGATTATTTTCTCTACTCGTTTTTGATAACATCGGAAGAACAAGGTATTATTCGTGTAGACACTGCTGTGTAAGTGAGTGTTTTTCTCTTATACAAAACGTATCGCCGTTAAGTAGAATTTCAATATCTAACAGACTAATAGTAGTGCTTAACGTTCAATAAATTGCGCAGGTCTGGTATCGGTATGGTATGGAGTATTTCTACAGAATACTCTTCACTGAAGGCTCATTTATAATTAAATTCCTACTAAAAACGTAGTTATTGTCTTGCTTTTTCACTTCAAAGTTTTTCATAGCAAAACGTCATCGGATTCCCGTTGAGGTGACCGCCCTCTACTAGAGTTCAATTGTCCTTCGTATAGTGAGAGCTCGAAACAATAATCAATTAATACCTCTATTTAGGCCAATATCATTCGCCGTCTACCTCGACGCCGACAATATTAATAACCATGAAGGAAACTTGACCGTGAGAAAGGGACCGCCACGTCCGATTCAATTCTGCCGTCCTCGTTGTCGCCTTTGTTGTTTTGTACGAACGATAAAAGAAGCAAAAACCTATTATTTGTTTGATTTAAATTTTCCTGTTATGAAGCGCGTGTCAATTTTTAGGTACATTATTCCGAAAAAAATCATGGGTTTCTGACCACAAAAAGATTGTGAACTCAGAAACTAATGTCATTTCGAAGTCTATGAAGAATTCAAGTATGTAATATGAATTGTACTATACTATTAATTATATAGTAGATAGCCAGAGAACACGGCTACATCGTTTTACGTTGTAAAACTAAACGGGGTTCCAAAAAAAAAATTAATAATTTCATTTTAGAAACTAGCTTCTTGGCAACTCTTTGACCAGAATTTTAATCCAGATTTGGTGGCTTATTGAGGAGGCTAGTTGGATATTTGAACCGCAGAATTATGAGATTTGAAAAGATAAAATTGGCGAAGTTTGTTGTGCTCTGTACGAATAATAGGGTTGATTATTATTTCTTTCTTTTTTGACCCTTTTTATTACACCAAATAAACTCATTAACTATATTATTCTGACTTATATTACTAAATTCATTAATCAGGACTTATGATTCATAGTGAGGTCCCTGGTCTCCCAGAACTTATCACAATCACTCCCTACACGAGTTTCTGCGGTTTTGTGAGCTTGAGGCGCCTAGTTATGTCTTGCACGTCGAGTAGCTTCTCGGTTTTCTTGTTACCACGATCTCTTAGCCTGGTGATATGAGCAGTAGCTCTGTGCTTGATGACTTCTTCTATGCTGTCTTCTTGATGTTCACGGTGGAAAGCGTCGTTATGGAAGTGCCACGGCGCATACATCGCAGTACTGAATTCTAAAAGCGTTGAATCATCTGTCTATTGTTTGGAGATGTGCAGCCCCACAACTGCGCTCCATACGTCCAAACTGGCCTTAGTACTTATTGTACAGAAGCAGCTTGTTTTCAATGGCCGTTGAGGATCGCCGGCTGATGAGCCAATACAGTCTTAACCTTAAACCGAGTTCAATCCTCTTCTTTTTGACGTATTTCCATCTGAGCAAGGCGTCCAGCGTCATGCCCAGGTATTTGGCATCATTCCCTTAGGGAATCGCCGTGTTGTAAAGCAGGGATATAGTCAATTTAACGGTTAGTAAAATCAACATGGACTGACTTCGCCTCGTTCAATTTGATTCTCCATTTCAATGCCCATTGACTGATTTTGTAATGGACTGCCAGGGCTGCAGAGTCATCTGCAAATGTTGCTGTCAAGTTTTGTGCTACTTCTGGTAAATCGCTTCTGTACAAAAGGTACAGGAGTTGGCCTTCTTCACTTCCTTGCGGTCGATTATTGAAAACCAATGCAGAATCCTAAGCTCTCCAAGTTGTTATTGTTTATTGAATTCGCCAAAATTATTCTGTTGAGTATCCGATTTCATCAACAAATCTGACATCATTCTCCCTTTCATCGAGAAAATACTTACTTTATTTTCTTTTGACCTTATGATTGACGGTGTCCAGCCATAGAAAGGAGGAGAGAAAAGGATCAGAAACCTTGGAAATGTCATGTTCAAATCCTCTCCAAAAGATTTTTTCTGAAACAAAACAAAATTATACATTTTATAGCCATAATTTCGCTCTAATCATGTAAAAAATGATAGCACCACGCGAATAAGTAAGGTAAAATAAAGAATTTTATGTGCTACAGGTGGGATTTGCCGTAATCCCTGTTTTGGGCAATTTCGGTGATTTGAAAAATTAGCACGTTTCCATCGTTTTTCTGCGAGGAAAAGAAATTATATGAAATAAGGAGTATAATTCGATTTTTCATTTGCAAAATCCATCAAAACGCCACAACTGTCGGGAGCACTACGATTTTGCGGTTTGGGATCGCAATATTGTCAGCGTACGTATGATTTTGTCCAGGATTTTGTATACACGAGCAGCTGTCTGAACTCAGGGCGTTGAGTGCCTCGTTCATTCGTGACCCTTGACATCAATGGTCGTTTTACTGCAAGGTTACTCCTCCCCAGTCAGCCTCCTGTTCGCAGAGAGTAATTTTACTAATCGAGATTTTTCCTTGTCCACAGCCCACCATCGCTCAGGTTCGTGAATTACCACGACGTGATGTCCCAAGGTTAGACGATCACAACTCATTTGAAGGCGGATTTCATTGTAATTCATAGTGCTTCTTAAGCCTCGTTCAATAGGCACAGTACGAAGGTCAGGATTCCGTATCGAAGAGCCGGATTTCATAAGGTGACATAATCGCAGTGCGTAGTGTGGAAACGTTGAAGCGGCCAAGGTCAGACAGGTCTTAGGTGTTTACTCCGATAAGTCCGCTGGGTTGTCTTCGTCCTGAAGAACCTTCTGGAACGAGTGAATGCCCCGTCCTGTAAACAACACTCAAGTCAGGACTGGTCGACGGTACGTTCCAAATAACTCCCGTCGTTAGTTTCAGCTACTTGAATAACACCTCACGCTATCTTGAGAGGGTCCGGCAATCCGTCCATTAGGTACGAAATGGAAGAATAATCTCAACGCGGTTTTCCCCCTTGAAATTGTTCGGGTTCTCCAGAGCGCAGGAAAATTATCAGTACAGTCTACGGTCCGCTCAATTCCTTATTGGATAATTTCCCCAGAGCACCTGGTCCCTAATTGAGAGATGAATTACCCGGCGTGACTAGGCGAATGCCACTCCAGACACCACGCTCGTTTAAATACTTGAACCAAAACATGGTTTCACTTATAAATATCGAATTTTCTTGTAAATATGGGTCAAATTGAATGGAAAATGATGTCCTGACTCATTTACACCTTCAAGTTCCCATTCAATTCGATCAAGTGTGCCCCTATCCCTCAACTTGTACAACCCTACTCATGCCTCTCTTATCTCCAGACTATCTTATCAACAGCCCCCTCCCCTCTCTGTGGTCTGGCTGCAGCTCCCTCCTCTGCCCAACCTCATGACTTTGGCATTGAACAAGCACACCTATAGTATGTACCATGGAATAAGTAGGTTCCATGGTATGTACAAGAAATCTCTATCGTTAGCGTGTGTTGCAAATTCAACACTTTCACTGTGCACATTGTGAAAGATTACTAGAGACCAATTAGTTACTTGACTTATTAACGAAATTGCTACTCCGGCAAGCCCTGATGTGTAGTCAGGCTTTACCTGATATTTTTCCTCTTATACAATCTTTGTTACTAAATACGACAAAATTTTAATACTCAAATTTTTTAGAGTTCAAGTTCACATTACTCTTGTCTATGGGAATAAAATATTTTCTACTGCGGGAAGGGGGGGAGGGTATGCATTTGAACAAGGAAACTTAGGAATATGATAGGATCGTGTAGATGCATTTAATCGTTATTATAATTTTAATTCCCAGGGGAGATTAGCTAGATTTTGGTTGGCTATTCTTGGAATCATCAACTATGCTTGGGTCAACCTCTTTGACCGGCCCCAAAATTTTACTGTATAAATGTTTCATGATGCCCGATCGGACTAAATTCGGGGAGTGCATGGGTAACAATTTGTTTTTTGAAAATCGGTTTTTGGGACTTTTGGGGAAATAGGTATGTGGGGTGTCATTTTCCACTACATTTTGGACGTTCAATCCATTGTGAGGGTCACAGAGCGGCTGATGGCCACTGTATGGGTCAAATTGGTACCTACCTACCTATTTCGAAACTGAATTTCCGATATTTTTGGATATATAGGTGTGAGGGGTATGAGGAACAATTCTCCACACTATTGGGTATATTGTTGGACGTTGAATTGATACGAATGAGTCCGGGACACTCCACACTTACTGTATTAGGTCACTACACTGACTGTATGGCTCAAAAAGGGTAGGTACCAACGTGATGGGTTTTTGAGATTTTTGGGTACTTAGGCGTGTGGGATCTCATTTCCCTTCAAATGCTGGACGCTGAATCGATTGGAATGAGTCCGGGCCACCGCACCAACTATTTTCTTGTAACGAATAATCAACCATTGTGGAATAACTTGCAGGATTTTCTGAAAGATATCAGTACCGTGGTATTGACCCTATTGTGAGTACGAAATGGTGAAACCCAGACAGGTGGACGGGCGGGATAACAAATTGAGATGAGACGATCTCGATCTAAAGCGTTGTTGCACCACCTGAGCTCAAGGTGGATGGCAAGTACGACCCAAGAAAAGGCGTGACGAGGCGATTCTGTCTTTCTCGCAATAACTTCATCTGATTTACTTGATCGTTTCAGGGTTGCGAGTCACGCAAGATGACCCATTTCTCGACGAGTGCCCTTGAACGCGTGAAAAATGAGTTTAATTAGTGAAACGCGTCTGTCGAACTTTCCCACGAGACGACCCTCGGTTGACATTTCAAAAATCCATCAAACTCGAGGGGTTTCATAATTCAGGCGGACGTCATAATCGGAAAACGAGGATATTGAGAAGAGCCAGTCAGTTCAGTTCTCCCATATTTCGTCGTTACTTTTACTTCAAATTTACTTTAGTCATTCAATTCTAATTCACCCAAATTTGACGAAAAATCTCGTAAAATGGACTGGGTATCAAATTGCCAAATTTAACGCAGCCCTATTGAATTGAAAGACATCATAATATGATTTTTTAAGGAAGTACAGACATTTTTAGCAAACAAATATATGTATTTCACTTGAAGCTAGTAATACTTGTATTCAATGTAACAGGAAACGCTCGCATTGATGTTGTACGATAGAAATGGAAAAAGGAAACAGAATTTTCCGTTGGCACAAAAAGCCACTTGAAACTGTACAATCGTTGATCTCAATTCCGGACCGTCGCAGTTTTATTTTTGCGGAAACGAGTGTGTTTGATGAATTGATAAGTTCTTAGATCATCGCTCCACGAGATGGCGAAGCGAAAATACGTAATGATTTTTGTTTGGAATAATCAAAGATCACCCTCGGAGTGTTATCTTCATTGCCACCCACTTTTCAATTAAAATTTTAAAAATTGCCAGTATGAGATGTCGATACATTTTAAGGAAAAATCGCATCTAGAATGGATGACGAATTACATTTAATTTTACTGAGTCTATTTCAAGCATACTATTGCAAATTATTCTACTTTCGTTTCGTATTCTAGGCAAATATCATGTAAAGCGTATGTTTGACGTTTCCTGAAGAGGTTCCTACCAAATTAATTGGAGAAAAAAATATCTGAATACCATTCAAGACGGGGGTAGAGGGTAGTTTAATACCCCCGTCCGAATTGAGGCCCATCTGAATCAATTTAATGGAAAATGGATGTCACATACCTAGATTCCAAAAAGCTCTAAAATCGAAAACCAATTTCACCCATTTTTGGCCTCAATTTGGGATGGTTGGGTTAAAAATGATTTAAATTTAGAATTTTCCATCTTCTTTCCTTTGGAAACGTCAATGAAATGGCAACATTTTGTGGAAAAACAAAACAATTCACCGGTGACAATATACAAAAATGTATTACTCCCCTATGACTTGAAAAAAAAAAAAAAAAAAAAAACGCTGTACATTCTTACACACGGGGGTTGGTTATTCCTCGGACCAGGCGCATGGACACTCATTTCTTCAACAGTGGGTGTGGCAGGTCCCGGGCCAATTCCAACTGATTCAGGGTCCAAAATTTGGTGGAAAATGATACCCCACACGCCTAGGTTCCAGGAATCTCGAAAACACACACTCAAAATGGGTAGATAGGCACCCAACTTGACCCATAAACTCATCCAGAGGGCGCCAATTGTTCCGGGACCGATTTTTTTGGAGCAGTTTTTGACCGTCTTATCAGTAATGTGTTCAGTGGGTATGAATTTCGGACCGACTGTCCGGTCTGGCCAAAAATGGAAATTACACAATTATTTTTCCTCTTCGTTTCGTCTTCATTCTTTCCTTTACGCTTTTTCTTACATCAAGCGCGTTTTGAAGGACTATTCAGGGAAAAACGTACGGTGGCCAAGTTTTTTATGGTCGTTGAATCGGCTAGTTATATCCTATTTAAAATGTTTATAGTTCTGGTTTACCCTGACCAAAATCAGTATCCACAATGAGTCTTAACGATGGTATTTTTAGGTCGTCGAACTATTTACCTACTAATAGAGAATGTGCTCCCGGCTACATGACTAGGTTTTTCGTTCTTCTTTTCTCTTCCGAAAAATATGCCGCTGTCTGGATTAATTTTTAGAATATACGTTCGATTAGGTAGAACGAGGATGCGTGAATGCGAATAAGTAAGAATCACGATAATGAATCCCACGTTCACCCTGAATAAGCCGCTCTGATAACGACTAAACGAAAACGTGTGTCAAGTGTGGTAATGCGGGTCTTTTTTGTACAGTTTTAAGATGAACTCAAGCGACAGACCCAAATGGTCGGTTTCCTTCCATCCTTGCTAATGATATTCAAGCTCCAGCTGGCAAGGTCGCTTCCGACTTCCGAGTTGAACAGCCAAGGGCGCGGGCGGGCCAAGTCATCATTACCGCGCAATCTGCGTCTTGGCAAGGTACGATGAACTATTGGCGAGTTTCACTTCAGGAAGAGTTGTCTACTTGTATGAGACACCGCTGGATACCGAACAAGCCGGTTCTTTTTCATATTTATCAATTTTTGTTCTTACGGGCTGTGAGACATGAATGAATAATCATAAAATTGGTATAACCTACTGAAAATAATACGTAAAACTCTGACCACTAATATCTAACTATATACTGCACCTAAATTAAAAAGAAACTCCAATCAAATCCAAATACTGAAACAATATTAATCACAAAAACAATTTAAGAACGCTGCGAATTCTTTCACAGGCGTTGGTTATTCCTCGGACCAGGAGCAAGGTGAATCATTTCAATCGATTCAGCGTCTAGAATGTAGCGGAAAGTGATACCCACACGCTTAGGTGTCAGAAATCTTGAAACCCCACTTTCAAAATAGGCAGATAACTACCCATTTTGACACAATGTGTCAGACCTCTTACGGTGGACGCCAATCGTTCCGAGACCCGTCTTATTGAATTCAGCGTCTTAAATTTAGATCCTAGCCTAGATAGCCGAAAATATCTAAACATTTTCGAAACACACATTTTGACCCCCTCCCCTCCATTCGGTCCGATCGGGCTGAAGGGTTTTGTTTTAGGACTAAAGAAAGCCGAAAATCTGGTCCTTCACCGAAATGTCAGATTTTTAGAAATTGTTCTACTAAATTGTTCTACTTTTAGAAATTGTTCTAATTGTTAAAAATTGTCTACTTTCCGTATAAAAACATAGGCTCAGGGAATTCAAGGAGTAATCAACTAAAAGTCCCACTAAGGGTCGTTCAGCCGAAATATGGGTCCATTGGAACATACTTTAGAGAGGCCGGTTCCCTGGTGGAAATACATGATGACTGAGGGTACTTTGAGAGACCTTGATAGCCTATTCCTCATGGCTTACTACCATTAATTTTTACTCTGCTATTCAGCAACATTTGATTCCAGTAAGAGCCAAACCAACCTTAAACAACATCCCCCAGCGTGTTTCTGTAAGAATCAAGAGTAATTCAAGAATCCAAACCAGTCATTATAATGTTAAATTGCGCATTTATGCAAAAACTTAATCAACCAATTAAACATCATCCGGTGATGGTAATACTCTAGCTGCAATTACCGTGAATTAAAATTACCCTTGCTTATTCCATCATAAATGTTTATCTGATTTCCCAACAATTATGTCCAAATCTGATCGAAGAGAAACTTAAGTAGATATACCAACTTATGTGATGGATTCGATGTGCATAGTGAGTACGAGTAATTCAGTTGATTAATACTCGTATTACCTGTAGAATAATATTACTCCCACCGACAAAAACTTTTTTACTGTACGGGAAATTTGAATGAAAAATGTTGTATAAATGAAGGGTGGGGATGATCTATAAGGAAAATTGCAACTTGGGTTGCACTTGGTTGCAGTTGACAACATCCCGTTGGGGTACGTAACTATTGCGTTATTCTACATATTTTGCCACAATATGATTGAAATCATTTCCGAGGGGGCTCACTTGATATGAAATAATACGGCACTTTCGGGTTTCAAAACTTTTAGACACTGAATCCAACGAGACGGGTCCCAGAACGATTGGAGCCCACCGGAAGAGTTTATGGGTCAAAATGGGTACCTATCTACTTATTCTGAGAGTGGGTTTTTGAGAATTCTGGAACCTAGGCGTGTGGGGTATCATTTTCCACTACATTTTGGACGCTGAACCGATTGGAATTAGTCTCTATCCTCCTGGTTCAAGTTTGTCTGGGCATTTCATGGTGTCTAGATTAAAATAAGCAAATGTCCATCCGCGTACACCATCCACCTCACTCGCC
The DNA here is from genome assembly GCA_019603395.1 of Cyrtorhinus lividipennis. Classification (NCBI taxonomy): domain Eukaryota; kingdom Metazoa; phylum Arthropoda; class Insecta; order Hemiptera; family Miridae; genus Cyrtorhinus; species Cyrtorhinus lividipennis. The sequence goes on along the minus strand of CM034003.1, from coordinate 7,731,507 downwards.
GTTTTTTGTGCTACAAAATTTTCCAAAAATCTGAAATTAGGTTTAGGGGTCTGTTTCTGGCTCTAGTAGGTCCTTGAAACTTTTCAGCCCGATCGGACCAAATTTGGAGGGGGTAGGGGTCGAAATGTGTACTTCGAAAAATGGATTTTTGGTACCATCTAGGCCTGTGGAGTATTATTTTTGATTAAATTTTCGACGCTGAATCCAATGAGACGGTCCCTGGTCCGAGGAATGACCAAACCCCAAAGGTAGGTATTTCTTCAGATGTTACAATACTATTGCCCAATCGAATAAACTGAATGAGTGAATCAAAAAGTTGAATCAGTCGGCTTAGATCAGCATCAGCAGCCGTGAGATAGGTACCGGTGTCCGGAGTTGCGGGGCAGAGAAAAGGGCGGTGGCGGTGTTGCCGGTAGAAAAGTTACCGTAGGTCGGGGACGATGAGGCGACGGAGGGAAAATGTAGGGCGGCGGGGGTAGGGGGGATCGTACGATGGTCTCGAGCCAATGGGAGACCGCCAACCCGGGTCATGCCACCTTCCCCCATTGGCCGCCTCCGCCGAGCGCCGCTCAATATACGAGGGAGAAAGGATCGCCTGATTTCAGCGGCCCCCGACCCGAACCTTCGAGGGCCTCCTTTCACGTGGGTTGGCATCTGTCGGACCGCGTTGAGTGAAAAGGCCTTCCTGAGTTGTCGAGTGGTCTAGAACGTTCCACGAAGGCCAACGCCGACCCTAGAAATACGACAATTATTCCATCAATTATTATTCCCTTCGTAGGGTGGCGGCACGACCACATCTAATACAGCCGACCGGCCGGCTCCCTACCACATTGCCTCCAACTGACATCATTGATAATAAAGCTACCACAATAACACTAATTTTCCTCTTGATATTCACTCCATAAGAGGGACCCATGTATTTAACAAAGATAGTTCAATATTACAAGTTATTTGTGTAAACGATTATTCGGGTAAACGATTACAACACTTCATTTCGCAACCAAATGAACGTCCATTTTTACCCAATTTCGTTTTGTATCCCTTAATTTGTCTATTACTAAGACTCGGTACCTTGTATCAAAAGCCTAATCATGTCGCACCCGTCCTCGAATGCTGGGGCAACTCAAAAAATGCCATTTTCGAGTTAGGATTACCAATGGGTTGCTTGGGTCCGAGCCCAGACAGTAGTACATCGGTTTATGTACTGGTAACAATCTTGGCGAGTGCTCAATCAGCTGGAGATGGAGAAGAGCAAGGCAGAAACTTCAAACGTCATTTCCCAACGATTGCGAATTTTGAGTTGTCCCAATATTCGAGGACGGGTGCGATATCAGCGTATCGTAACAAAGGGTAAGCAGCTTCATCCGTACTAACTAGGTACCCATATTCTCAATTAAACGTAACGGTTATTAGATCGGCGAAAAAGCCAACGTGTAGTTTAGTAGCCAAAGTGTAGTTCTGCTGTAGAAGTTCCTTGAACACGAAAGAAAGTTGCAGCTGCTGCGTACACCTTGCTTGACACTGTCTCGCTGAAGAGAAAACGCGGCAAATTCATTTACATGGGTTGGTTATTCCTCGGACCAGGAGCACAGAGACTCATTCCAATCAATTCAGCGTCCAAAAAGTAGTGGGAAACGATACTCCATCGTCGAAAATATCGAACATGGGGAAAATGGGGAAAACAGTGTTTGTGACGTGTCCCAGACTATTCCAGCGTCCAAAATTTAGTGGAAAATGGTACCCCCCACGCCTAGGTACCAGAAATCTGAAAATCTCGAAAATCCATTTTTCAAAATACACATTTTGACCTCAGTTGATTATTCGAGGAATAATCAACATAAAATCCATCCAAGCACAAAAGGCTGGCACTGACTGCGGTTTTTGGCAAGTGAAGACTCCTACGGAATTCTGCGGTATTTTTTTGTTCAAGATATCAATGTAGCCCTCCAAAGTATCTTACGTCAGGCGACAATGGATGCATTAATGAGAGACAACATGCAGGTGGATATCGTTCTAAATAAATTATTTACTTAAATTGATGGCTGATGCAACGCTCTTCAAATGGCGAGTAAAGCGCGGAGCATCCACACTACACTCGATCCCGTTGGTTATCATCCCTTTCAGGTGACGAAAAAAACCGTTGCGTATCTTCATTCTACGAATGAAAGGATACAAGTCCTTGCTTACTATACGATACAAATTGGTGATACGATATGGGCGTTTGATACAAGTGTCTACAGAGATTTAGGTAGAGACAAGTATTTGTTCATAATGTTTATAACAAATTATTTGAGTTGATGACGCGACCACGCTTGACAGTTTTTTTACAGTTTTAGGTATTTTCTATTACCTACTTCTCGAGCTCATAATAATCCTCTGATGTATCATTTCATTAATAGTTACACATTTTTATTGTAATAAAGGTATTCGTGAACGTAGCAGCCTTCCAGCCAATATAAAGGGAAACCTATCTAGGCACCCCATTAACATAACTATAATTCTGAAGAGATGGTTTCTGAAAAACGACTAACTTAATTTTACTAAGCTACTTTCTCTCACTACTTACGCCGTATGAAAATTATACTTATTATCGTTCTGCCTCCATAGTTGATTATGTTCATCTACTGCATGGTACCTACTAGCGAGGTGGCTCGTTCTTCATGCCACGATCATAGGCTATTAGGGAAGGGAATTGATTTTTGGTTGGTTATTCCTTGAATAATCAACCTATGTTTTCATGATAATGGTCAACCTCTCCGATTCGGCTCAAAATTTTTTTCTGGACGTTTCATGATGTCCTGATCAAAAAAGGTCAATGTCCGTCCGCCGTCCGCCGTCCGCCGTCCGCCGTACGCCGTACGCCGTACGCCGTACGCCGTCCGCCGTCCATTGTCCACGCCGTTTTTGGTAGAAGAAAATGTTCTAAAAATCTGAAATTTGGGTCAGGGGTCTGTTCCCAGCCGAGATGGGTCCTCGAAACTTTTCAGCCCGATCGGACCAAATTTGGAGGGGGTAGGGGTCAAAATGTGTTTTTTGAAAAATGGATTTTCGAGATTTTGGGTGATTTAGGCGAGTGGGGTGTCATTTTCCACTAAATTTTGGACGCTGAATCCAATAAAATGGGTCCCAGAACAATTGGCACCCACTGGAAGAAGTAATGGGTCAAATTGGGTATTTATTACCCATGTGGGTGACTTCAGCCGAATAGACAAACAAAACACATCGTCATACCCTGTTGTTTATAACCAGCTGTTAAACTTAGCAACCAATTTTGAGAAGTTGCCTACAATTCTTTTTACTGTCCGAGCTTTTTATTCGTACCATTCAATTCAATTTAATACAATTATTATAGCCTTCTAAATTACCTACGTTTTCTCAATATTATATTAGTAAATTAGTGTCGTAGTGCCCCATAGATACACCCATCTTGAATATGTGTTTTCGGGATTTCTGCTACCTAGGCGAGTAGGGTGTCATTTTCCACTAAATTTTGAACGCTGAATCCAATAAAATGGGTCCCAGAACAATTGGCACCCACTGGAAGAAGTAATGGGTCAAATTGGGTATTTATTACCCAATTTGATTATGTGTTTTCGGGATTTCTGCTACCTAGGCGTGTGGGGTATCATTTTCCACTAAATTTTGGACGCTGAATTCAATGATGTGTGTCCCAGAACGATTGGCACCCACCGGAAGAAGTTATGGGTCAAAATGGGTATGTATCCACCCATTTGGTATGTGTCAGGATTTCTGGTACCTGGGCGTGTGGGGTATCATATTCCACTAAATTTTGGACCCTGAATCGATTGGAATGGGTCTGAGACCCGCCACACCCACTGTTTCCCCCATTCGAGGAATAACCAACCCGTGTGTAAGAATTTGCAGATTTTTTTCTTTAATGTTTATGTCAGAACTAATAATTGTACCTTATTCTTCGTCTTACGTTCATGAGGTATTACTTGTGGGCTCATAGTAGGCAGAGATAAAGTAGACAAATATCCATTCTGAAGCTATAATTCTGACAAAAAGTGGCTTATGGTTTGTTATTCTACTCGAATGACTACAACTTTAATATACCATTCGACCAAAAATTCACCACACGCCACAAGCATGTAGATTTCATATCCGATATATCTGTCCGGCAGGCCAAAAAGGATTTTTAAAATTTGCACACAGGCTCCGTTGAGGCCTTTGTTGAGCCTGATTTTCAGCCCGATCGCCCAATCCGGAGACGGGGGATCGGTTAAAAATGGATATTTTGAAACATATTTTCGATGTTTTCGGAAACTCAAGTGTTTGGAGATGAGTTGATGAACCTGATATGTGTCCCACAATTGGCAAAACTACCTCAAGCGATAAATGCAGCATCTTTTGGGGCTTCGTGTCCAAATAAGTCAGCGTAATTTTAACCAATTTTGAACGCCAAAAGTCGTAAGGCCACTTATCCTTTCATTCATAAAATTTGTTCCACATTTCAAGTAACTCTCGTACTGGGACTACCAATCAGTTCGTTTGGGTTACTTTTATATAAAATAGTGTCAAATTACAAAATTGGAAACGCAAACGATGTCAGTTTGATACGGGAAGCTAATTTTTTCTTTGAGAAAAAAGTGGTCACCAAAGACCTTTCGATTAAATTCCACGAGGTCATTTTATCTTTTATTATGCGGAGAATATTGTTTTCCACCCTCACTCTTATACGTGTATTGTGTAAGTCGTTTTTTGAGCGTCGTAATGAGTAATCAAACTCTCCCCTCCCCCCCTTCACCACGTTGGAACATCCGACAATCTCATCTAAACAGACCACGTCTCATGTGATACGGCCGAGATAAGATGAAAGAAAACGTTTTATGGCATTTTCGCTCCAATGTTTTCGACGGCCCTCAAAAATTCGACAAAAAACTGTTTTTCCCGACCTTCGACGTTTCGTAATTATTATTCATCGATGACGAGGGCAACGGAGGTCAGTCGATTGGGGGTGTGTCGACTATTGAGATTGAGTTACGTATGAATTTCCTAAAGAAACTGCTAATTTCGATCGCGTCATATCTGAAACAAACAGCAGTGGACGGTTTTTACGATGATTACGAGTCCAAGTGACCAAGATTCCGGACGATTGAATAACCCATAACCCCTTCGAGACAAATTGGCGAGTCGTTATCGATTTCGAGGAGAAATTATACTTTTAACGTGTAAAACAATAGCATTATTCCTTTCATCAATACAAAACACGCCCACTAGAAGCGTCTCGCTTTGCTCCGCTTTTTGCATTAAAACGTAAATTTCTTTATGAAATCAATAATGAACCATGAATTTTGCCTAGCCTTTCAAAAACTCATTTAACTTGCTTGTTTTTCTAAAAAAATTTCACCTTCTAGCACCGTTTTTTGGTGACGTTATCATCAAATGAATATATTCTAATGCTGAATTTAGTTTGAATTCATGATTTTTGGGCTGCTATCGTGGTTTTTATTAGTGTTATTAGATTATTAGATTATGAACAAAGTCCCCTTGTGTTGAATCTCAAAATGTAGTCAAATAGTGAAAAAGTGGTTTTGAATTTAAGAAAAGAGGTTTCAGTGGGAAATTGCTCGTTTTTTTCCATCCAAAGACACCACAAATCACATCCCACGAATGGATACAGACAAAAAGAGGCCAATTAGAGGTATTCTACTTTATCTTCAATCTTGTTACACTAATTTCTTTATCCTACACCATATGGGGGACACCATGTATTTGTACAAATTTATACACAAAAAGGCCTTGAAAGGCTGTGACATATACCTGTTCGCAGTTGGTTCTTCTACTCTCGGGAGTTTCGCGCCTCGTCTAAAAAATTAATCTGGAGGTAATTTCTCGTCTAGGGTGTTCATAATTGTGGGAGCGTCTCGTCTACATTGCTTGTAGACTATGAATGCGACTTGTTTCAACTCGACTTTGCAACGCTTGAGAACGGCGGCAATTTTTATGGTTTTGGTGATTCAGAGCGTCTAGAGGTCATGATGCCAAATGCCTATCTGACTGTAATGATTTATCAGTTTCAATGACTGCCTTAAAGAGTGATCTCGGTCAGTTGAAATGGAGCTGCTGTCAAAGACGTCCGGAAATCGTATGCCAGAGAGGCGATGTTGAACAATATAACAATGAAAAATATAATAAGTTTCGCGACACCTCGGGTGGAGAGACTCACTGGCGCAGTGTTAAATGTAGCTGTAATGCTTACATCGTATCAATATCTTAAGAGTATCTAATGAAAGCTTCATCGGACTTGCTGAGATTAGCTCGAGCTTTCTACGATTATCATCCTTCCATCGCACAATTCGCTCCTGTATTAACCCTCAGTTATACACCCTATTATGAGATGTGAGCATATACGGAGTCTTGCAGACCCCTACCAGCCCATTCAGCATTCCTACTGTTTTCGAAGTATAAGGGTATGGTATTATTAAGTATTATTTTTAACGGTTTTCAGAATATGACCAGAACAATCCAAGACTATACTATTTGCTTGGGGAACCAAAATTATCTAATTTTTGTATGTATTCCTATGTTTATCACATCATGTTCAGCGACTACCAATACTCCTGCAGTGAAAAATATGAAAGAAAAAGGAGTAATAAGTATGAGTTTGAAAAAAAGGAGGGGACATTTTGATTATGAGTCAATTTGAAATTTGTGAAAAATGTACAACTTCCTCCATCATTTGGTCAGAAACAAGTTCTTGGCTCATCGCTGGACCCCTAATCGAAGAATGTTGTGGGAAAAAGTAAGTTTTTTTCATCAGGAGTTAAAAAATCCACATACCCGCCGGTAACACCTGGTGGCGTATACGGTGTCTGATGGACACTGAGGTAGCACCTGCTGAGAGCGCATTTCAACATTTTTTTATCATCGCAGACACGTCAGGACGTTTTGAGCCATGGAAGAAAAACTGTTTCTCACATGAGCCGAACTAGAACAAAGTGTAGGAGTTACTGAGATTCTGGGAATCACAGGCTCCAGCGAAGGATTCCATTTCTCAGAGTGAAATTGACGTAGGTGTCTGTCAGGCACGTATGCACACTGAAGGCTAAGTACTGGATTTCTAGAAGGATACGTTCGTCAATCTAAAGCTTGGACGATCCTCCACTTCTGAAAGTAGCATCGCGCAAGAAGAAATTCTTCAAAATTGGCTAAATAATTATCGCAAAAGCTTATCAAGCGATTCTGACGGTTCTGAATTTCTGAAGATTATTCATTGTGGCTCATTATTACTAATAGCAAGCCTTGCGAACCAAACATAACGAACTTGAGGAAATCATACAGATGAGAGGGCTACTTGTTCCCCTCGTTTGTAGAAGTCATTTCGTCAAACGAGAGGGGTGACGCCCCTCCTCCATTCAGGCCTCCCTTCAAACGCCAGGTAGCCTTGAGCCTATTGGTTGGTTATTCCTTGAATAATCAACCTATGTTTTCATGCAAAAAGTCAATCTCTCTGATTCGGCCCAAAATTTTTTTTGTGGTCGTTTCAACGTGTATAGATCAAAAAAGTCAAATGTTCGTCCGCCGTCCAGGCCGACATTGGTAGTAGAATAGTTTCTAAAAATCTGAAATTTTGGTCAGGGACAGGTCTACTTGGTCTTTGGAACTTTTCTGCTCAATCGGACTAAATTTGATGGGGTAGTGGTCAAAATGTGTATTCCGAAAAATGGATTATCGAGATTTTTGGCGATCTAGGCGTATGGGATATCATTTTCACTAAATTTTGGATGCTGAATTCAATGAGACGGGTCCCGGAGCAATTAGCGCCCTCCGGAAGAGGTTATGGATCAAAATGGGTATCTCAAAAGTGGATCATCGAGATTTCCGGTACCCAGGTGTGTGGGGTGTCATTTTCTACGAAATTCTGGATGCTGAATTGATTGGAATTAGTCCGGGACACTCCTCACTCACTGTTTTCCCCCCATTTTCATGCTCCTGGTCTACATAATAACCAACCCCAGTGAATTAGTTGGAGCGTTTTGGATTCAGGATCTCGAAGAATCAAAGAAACACAAGTTAACAACATGGCGAATTTGTCAATCCTCTCCGCTTTGTTTTCATTCTTATCAAACCTAGGACAAAACTTGACTGTTCGGAGTATTTTCAGACGTAAAATAGGTGTTGACGTAACTTCAGGTGGGAAACGACCGAACAGACATAACGTTCCAACAGCAAAAAAATCCCCGTTACGTCATTGTGATCAGCCTCTTTCGACCGATGAAAATGTTCAGTCCCTTTCGTTTTGTCAATGTCCGGGTAATAAAAATCAGCGATCAGGACAAATTGCGTTCTAGTCCTGGAACATTTCCCAGGTTGAAAAAAGAATGGATTTGACAGGAATTGTAAGACGTGGAATAAGATAATGAACCAGAAGAGAAAAAACATTACTTGGCATGTCGACGTCCTTCTAATTCTCGAGGCGTTCAACTTTCGTGAAGTTCTCCAAGTTGGTGAGCAGTTTCGTAACGTCACTAATTCCTATTTTTTAGAATAATCAACTAACCAAGTCTACAAATTTCCCTTTTTGTCATAGTGTCAAAGCAGCTAGTAATTTCTGCATTCATTTGTGTTATTATGCAATCCTTAGATTCATCATGAAGGAAGATGACGAATTTATTTTATTTTGTTTCATAACGCTATATCCCTATGTATTCATACTTTTCATTTTTGTTTGTTTTTTCAAGATTATATCACAAATTTGTTTTAGCAATGCAAAACAGTTCAACAACTTATGAAATTCCGAGACAATGTTATATGGCTCCTTCATGATTGGATCCTCTGGAAAGTAGGCATTTAGGTCTACGACGCGTCAGGGCATAAAGGGCAATTTTAAAATTTCTCATTTAATTTATTGTAAGGCAGGTAGGCTTAAGCCAAATTAGATAACATATTCAAATCTCGATTATATTGCAACCACAATTTTTATGAATAGAGTAGGCCCAATGTTGTTATACAGCATACTCTGCTGGAAATGAGTGAATCTCTTATCGTGTTGCTGACTAATTTTATATTTTTATTTAATAACATGATTGCTATATAATTCCTACGGGTTTTGCGTGTTGACGTTTCTGAAAATCCACAAACATAACTATTTAGTTGTTAATTTGAAAAAAAATGGCAAATTAATGAATGAAACTCGCATTATGTGGAAATGCCCACCATTACGCCATGTCTTCAGGTATAGATTATTAAGGAGTCCGTAATTTGAATCCCAGATGAACAAAATAATAAGTACCTACGTTCACTATGTAAATGGAATCAAAATTGTTCCAGGTCTCCAAAACTGATTTTTTGTCGGGTCAAAAACTGTCTATCTATTCCTAGTGAAATTTGCTCCTATCGTTCAATCGTAATTCGCTTTGAGCCATGCTTCCTTATAAAACTAATTTTATTCGTTGATTAAATTTAATTTTGAGGGAAAGGAGACAAAAACGGAACCACACCACCAATCTTTTTTGACATGCAGTCAAGATCAAATGAAGAATTGGCTAACGATGGGTGATTTCACGTTCATTCGGTATGCGATTGATACAGACATGGCAATACCACCTAAAAATTTCCACTTCACTTCAATTTTTTTTCCTTTAAATTTTTTTTTTTTTTTTTTTTGTGAAACTTAAGACAGTTGGATGAAATGTGTGGGGCTGAGTTAGTAGTGAAAAACGCTGAAAATTGTAATCGGAGGTTTATTATGTATCAGTGGGACACGACTGCCCTTTGTCTCCGGTCCTCTTTAATGTCTACTCTGTGCAGGGAGGCTTTGGACTTTGATATGACTTTTCCTGCCCTTACGTACGGATAAAAAGGTGTGTACGACGCCTGTAAAAATGTTTTAGACCCGAAATTACCTCATTATTCTATACCAAGTATGGAAAAGGTCGTGAGCCATCACATTTTAGTCAATCGACGCTACGGAACAATAATTTTAGAACATGTGATCTGAGCGAGTTTTCTATATTGTATGCTCTGATGAGTAGAATAGTTTCCCTCAAACACGGTGAAGTTATAACTAACTATTGCTGTTTACAGGTCAGGAATCTTTCCCCATTTGTTTCAAGTTTTAGTAAATATCATTTGTACTCGTATGTGTCGAAAAGCGTATTTTGTTCGGAAAATTCAACTGCACGTATGTTCATTCGAACATTGTATATTATTCACTTCAGTGAGTTGCACGCAACTTGATACGTGGCCTAGTCGTACAAAATGTTGATTCTCCGCTCGGTACCGCAATATACGAGCAACTTCTCACGGTTGTGTACTAATTTCAGGTTACCTCGTCCGTGACTTGACTACCTGGACAACAGTGGGGGACAGTCAACCTCATTCTCAGCTGATCTTCGGTGCAACTCAGATCTTCATCTCCAATCGACGTGAGTATAAACGTAATTCGATCAATTTGCCAACACATTTGGCGCATATTTTGTTGTATTTTGTAATCAGTCGGAAGGGAAGAGGGAGGTGAATTCTCTCATAATGCATTTTTCAACATTCAGTTTTCGGAAATGAAGCATTACTACTGAAAATATCAGGTTTTTTGTTTTATTTGTCATAGCACAGTAGCGACAGCTACTCGCACCAGTTGATGCCTGTACACATGCCAACTGACGTGCCAATTGGAATCCTTGAATGTTAAGATCCTCACATCGCAAGAGGAAATCTCAACTTCGGAAGTCTTTTTTTTTTCTTTTTTTTTTTTTTTTCATACCTACTCACGCTCGATTTGTCTAATGTGTAGCTTCCTCTTTCAGTTTTTTGCTCCGCAAAATAGGTATTAATTAGGCGGAAGCCAAAGTCATTGTGAATAAATAGTTCCGCTGAGTATGATCCTTCGAGGCGTCGCTGAAAAGAAATGAATAATGCATAGAGAGAAATTGAAATTTAATTATCTGAAGAAGCCTCTCGCTTGATGTTATTCATTTGTGTTTCAATCTTCTCTTCTAATTGTGTGAACTTCTCGCTACGTATAATAATTGTTCTTGAATTACTTTTTTTCGGCACCAGTCTACTGAGGAAATCGCAATTTTCTCGCTTCTAATGGAATTACAAAGCAAAATTTGCGGATTCATAGGTGCGTTAGGTCCACAGTGGAGAAATGTAGGTGTTAAGGTATCCAGAGACCGTAAAAAATCAATCTTCTTTTCTGACAAGTCATCGAAGGGGATTTTCGCAATGACCTGCCACTTTCTTCCGCTTTCTCTTCGAAAAAGAACGGTAAATAAGAATTTTATTACGACCGCGTTACTCGACGTCACAACGTAACTCTCCCATTCCTTCTTAATGTCATCGTTTTTTCGATATTCATTGCAGTTGTTGTCATATGGTTCTTTGTCTTTGTCGAAAGCAATGAGGCCAACCTGCTTTGTTTGGGTTTTCAATTTAAGTAAAATAAAGGTCCAATTCCTCGTGTTGTGGCTGTTTGGGGCGACGTTGTTCCCAAAATGATGTCAGAACTTGAATTTGAAACGTTTGGAATAAAAGTTCAATTTTCGGTACTCCTTATCGTTTAGCGTTTTACAAGTTTCGAAAATATTTTGGTAATTCTGGGATTATAGGTAACTAGAGATTTGTAGGAGCTATTATGCGAAAAAATTCGTGGTTTTTCGATCATCTCAGAGATTTTCTTAAGAAGCTGCTTTGACTTTGAATGGGTCTTGTGAGTAATTCGGTGTTGACATGGAGTCCCTTTATCTCGTTGTTTTTGGGCTCATCTTCTTCTCGAGAGTTATTATCCCGCAGTTTAGATGATTTTTTTTCATAGAAATGATTGTTGAGCCCTTCCCTAGCACGTGAAAATCGACAGACAATTCGACATTTTCCACTCAATGTTAATTCATAAATTTCGACGTGGTAGAGCACATAGTACGGCTGAACACGCTTTCGTCCATGTCCTCGGTTATTTATCAGTTTCTATAATAACGCTTCCCTGATAAATCATCTCTTTCGCCTTAATAGTCATCCTCGGAAGTACCTATCTGAAGACTGAAGTCTGCCTGTATATCTCACCAATCGGAGAAAGCACATCCGGTGAAAGGCACCCTTCAGGGATGGGGAGCGGGGTGACGAATCATTTCGCGCTCGACGATCGTGATGTCCTCCTTGATTTACGGCCTGCAATACTGCGGTTGTAGCCAAGATGGAAGCGTCTTATTGCAACCAACAACCAAAGATTTCAGGATAAGTTTCCTATAAAGAAAAGTAAAAGGACAGAAAAATATCCTAGTTTACCTGCTGTACATAATACCAATGCCAAGCCCCATTTCACTTGACTTCCGAGAGCTATTCCCTGGAAGCCTTCGGATTTTGTCAGCCTAGGATGTACCTTGTGGATGTGCTGAGGATCGGAGTCTTCTAAATAAGGGGGGGGGGGGGGGGGGCACTAAGAACTGTGTGGCTGCTTAGTGAGTGATTGAGAGCCAGATAAGATCTTCCCTTTGGGCCCTGATTCCGTTATTTCAACATCTTGACAGTACTTTGCTCGAAACCATCTTCTTTTCTCCAAGCTTAGCGTCCAAATTTCGCCTTAAAACCCACTTGTACCATTCTTATTCCTCACACATGCTCCATTAGGGCATTAGTTTGGGCCGGTTGCCTTAAAACAATGATGACTAAAAACATTTCCACAACAGACACTTCACAGATTTTTGTGGATCCCTTAGACCATTAGTCTTGAGTATAAACTAATGAGTTTGAATTGGGATTTTCAAGAATTTTTTTTTTCTTCCGGAATCGATTTAGGTGCGTCTGATTGCCAAACACTCGTGGTTTTTCCCATAATCTGATGACCTAAAAAAATTCAATTTCCTCCACTCTAGATATACGATATAATAGAATAGTCAGCCTTAATTTTAAATCCTCTTTAAAGAAACCTATTTTTATTCCAGATTTAAATACTCACTAAGTACAAGGGTAACTCGTCCAAATCATTTCAATTCCATTATAACACGTAACTGAACGACTTCTTGATAACTTAATTACATTCCAAAACGAGAACTAAACCCGGAATCTCCGTTAACATAGTGTTACCTCGTCGTTACATCATTCAAAAACAAAACGGTGCTCTCAATATTGATTACCTCATCAAGGTTTCGACCTGAGATAATTTAGAGTGATGTAGAATTATTTCTACTTCTTACTAATTTTCCCTGATGATGATCCTATAGGTTGCTTTCTCATGTTGGAGGAATTTTGGGAATGTGTAATTTTGTACTAGAGTACATTGACGGCTATGGGATCTCCTGATTTCCTGAAAATGTCCACTGCCCACCGGGGGGACTCAGCCGGCAGCATCTGTGCGCTGAGAATGTTAAAATACCGAGCAGATGAGCGTCAACATACGAATTTATGCGGATATTGCTGCAGCCCGAAGAAGTTACAATTATAACTGATTATAAGGAAATGACTGGCGGAATATATGCGCTTGTATTACGCTGCCGTGTCATCTCTATCTTTGTTCCTCTTTGTTTGAGCATCCGAAACCTGTTAGTTTTTTTTGTCCGCTGGGACGAGACCATTTACAAGGTCATTTGTACAATAAATTCTTGCTGTAGGCAAATATTGCCGCGCATCTTAATGAAATGCTTAGCCTACCCACGGTACGAGAAAACGTGAAATATTTTTCATCAGTTGCTTTTGAGGATGAACACGATAGTTTGGGATGAAGTGGTTACATAACGTATAAATTTGAAGATAGAAACGCTGAAAAATGTAAAACCTTTTTGGTAGAGAGATTGAAAGAGGGATCGTACCATTTGTATTCTTACCTCGCACTAACATGTTTTGTTCTGTTGTTCGTCGTTTTCTTGTCAGAAGGATGAAATAACACGGGTTACATTTTGAATTAATAGTACAGGCCGTTTTTTTTTTTTTTTTTTTTTTGAGAGAGAGGGATGTGATTTTATTACTTCTTTTGTTTTTTGAACGCACGAGATTTGCGAAGGGGAGACCCGCATTGATTGAAGGGTGCTCCACAAACACCACTTGAAAAGTTGTAATCAAATAAGCGAACTAAATTCAAACCCATAAAATAAACACACCCTTTCGAATCACTTGATGGCAAATTAAAACCATACAATGCACAGAATAGCTATGTTAAAACAAGTATGGAGTTGGTTCCATTAGGCCATAGAGCTACATTAGTAGAAGCATCGATATTACATTACCTCTGTGCTAATGCTAAGACATCATTGTCAAGCTAACAATAAGGCGAGGAGGGAACTTAGGGGTTTATAAGGTGGGATTCTGGGTGGTTTAATGCAGCATGGGAGGACAGCTGGACTGGATTGGCTAGGACTGTTTAGTAGAAGAGGGGGGCATGTGGGAAGAAAAATCTTCTAAAAGTTGTCCACTGTCCAACCCTGGATTCTCACTAATCCTCTCCAGCTCTCCATTCCAGAACCATCTGGACTCAACCACCCATCCGCCCTTGAAGTTCCCTCCTCACCCTGGTAGTTGTCATGACAATGACATCTTCTGTCAAAACCCTTGCCTATTGCTCCAAAAATGTTAGGTAAGACAGACGCCTCCACCAATGCTAAAACAAGCTTTTAAATTCCATTCAACACCTTCCAGATTCAACTTTATTTAATTTCCAGACAGAGCAAAAAGCTGGCTAATTATACACTGGCCTACGCAGGGAGCAATAACAAGATGGAAAAAAATTATTCATTTTTTGTTCTCAAGAAAATAAGCGGAGCGCGACGAGGATTATCATCCAGCTCGTCTTTGTGGTGGACTTGATTCTAATTTCTTTATAATTTTGAGAATAAAAGGAATAAAATAACCATAGCCCAATGAAATTGTGACGCTGAAGAAGAACGGCAAATGCCGGATTTTGTATTTTTTTCATCATTCTGAGCTATTTCGCACATGAAGTCGAAACTGGAAACATAAAATTAGCGTTCATAATAATAAACTGTTACCGAATCACTGCTTTTGTGAATTCGGAGTAATTAAGCGGCTAGTGAGGTGGGATTCGGAATACTTGGTAATGTTTTCTCGAGCCAAAGAACAATGGAACAATAGTTTTCATTGGTCTGAAATAACCTGCTTTAATTACGTCGATAACAAAAATTAATAGGATAAAATAACATCTAAAATGAAATTATAACAGAAAAGACGTAACCGAACTCTGGATATAAATAATGTACTCATAAAACCTCACAGTAAATAGTTCGTTATGTGAATATATCCAGTATATTTCGGATTTAGTATATTATCTAGTATTAACGGATCTAGTTTTACGTACATATCGGTGAAAAAATACGTAGTCGTTGATTGGAGTCGTTAGAAATTGGGGTTTTCTAAGGTTCCTGTATCCGTTAACAGAGCTATTATCGACCCATGAGTTGGCAAAAGCTACACTATAGGTATTTCCAACGTTTAAATGTGGGTAGTCATCCATTTGGAAGTAAATACAATCCGCTAACGTTTTTATACTGTCGGTCATCTTCGGGCTATTATTGGTTTATTATTGAAATAACGTACCTTTGTGTTCGTATTTCAAAAATGTTCTCATTCACCTTTCTATCCTCATATTTGTATAGATTTAAAACAATTATTTTCTCCACAAACTTTCTGTAGGTAAATATTCTTGTTTTGAGATGTTTGGACTCCAAGTTCGTTTGTACTCCTTCCGAACAGAAAACGCCCCCTTAAAATTACCCACGAAGCTGATAATAGTAGGGCCTACTAATTTTAGTCCGATAGTTTCAAAAATGGAGGTGTTGTACTGGTAAAAATGGCATGAAATTTTGCATAATTCTCAGTTGGCACGCTGAGAGCAGCCAATTGGAAGGAATCTAGTTTTATGAGGAGAACTCTTGGTTTTTTGGAGAACTTCAGAGTACCTACGGAGTACCTACATTTCGTGAGCGGAATAATTGATATTATAAACAAAATTATAACAGCGAGAGAACGAGTACCTTTGTAGCAGTGAATCAAAATTACATACTCCATAGTTCCAGCCCAGTTCAGTCATGGCTTCAGAAGAAAACTGGGCCATGAAATTGGCCGGCAGGTTCTGCCGTATTGTCTCCCAACCTTGGTTTAAGACCTTGACCTCACCTCTTAAACACATCCTCATCCTCCTCCCTACTCCTGCACCGTTCCTGTCCTGCCGACATCCCGGGCCACAATCTGCCGCCCGCCTGCATCACGCTAACTGACCCCTTATCGCGAAGGTAAGTAATTGAAGTTTTTTAACCGAAGGAATTAACGTTATGAGTGCACAGTTGAAGGATGCGTGAGAATTATCTGATCGTTTCTTGCATTTCGACACGTCCTGGAACATTTCACGGGTGGTAAGGGGCAAGGGAATCCGAGCCGACGAGTCGAACGGTTTACATATTCATCGAGCATTCCAGTTGGGGTTCGCCAACGTCCTCAGGATAGACCGAGCTTAGAATAAGATGTTCTCCTTCTCCTCCTGTCTTTTGGTTCCCACCCAAAGTACTCATGTTCTCTTTCTTAAGTCTCTTTCTCGACTGGTTGCCTTCTGTAAGAGAACTTCTCTTTGACGAAAATACTCCCCTCCGTCACCTGATAACACCCATCGATGACACACAATGGGGTTGATTTCAAGGTTTGAGAGCTATTTAAGTCTCAAAAAAGCCTGGAATTTACAATAGGAAATTTCTTTAATTTGCTAAGCATTCGACGATTTGTTTGTGTTCAAACATTTTATTGTGTAAGACGTCAAAGAATAAGTGGAATTTTGATGTTGAGACTTTGCCGACACGGGATGGAGCCAGTGAAAGATAAGAGTGGCATGTAACGCCAGGTGCTCTTTCAACTTGTTACCTGAGAACAAGAGTTGATGACCGTAATTAGCTTCGATCTGTGGCAAGTAACCGGGGCCTTGACGCGCGAATTGTGTCTTCATACAAGTTTTTACGCATGCGCTGTTTAGTTCCTGTTTACATGCCAAGCAGTTGCATTCAACATCTCAATGGTCCAAGATCCCCCCATGGTCCAAATGACACTTCTGAACGCACAGGCTCCTCCAATTAGTTGTCTGAGCAGGCCGAAACAAACATAAGCCATCATCATTCAGTCAGAGGCATGTACTTTCATGTTGCTGTCATATAGACTCTAGGTAGGTAGGAACGCAAACTATTCTATGCTCTAAATTTATGGTAGTAACACGATTGCAAAACACTCTGAAAGCATTCAGTTCCAGTAAGTCACAAGCTTTGGCAAAAAATATCATTCAAATAGGTCCTCAGCAAAGATCCTATTTTATCCACACTCCTGATGGCTCCGTATTGAAACAACATTTATGGGACCTCACCACAGATTCATCGCTCTCTCTGGTTAGTTTTGTCGAAACAGTATCTCATGTATGTGATATTGGATTAACCCACGATGGATTCAAACATACCTACAATGATTTCCTACTCTTCAATCTCGCTTAAATTATGCTCAGAGCACATCGTTGAACTCCTCAAGGAAAGTAAATGACGCCACTTGAAAGTCCCTTGGGGTGTTGCGAATACCTGCAGCCACAAGGTACCATTTCTGTAGGTGGTACCTGTAGATGCAAAATCTTATATTTCACGGTCGTCCATCAAGATGAGAGGTAGATGAGGTTCGCAGTTCTGGTCACCCGTAAACATCGTGTGGTTCTCTGAAGGGAGTGCCTCAGTAAGATTCGTTTGGCGCTGTGTAATTCGTAGTCTTCAGGTAGACCATTCGTCCCGATTTTTTTCCCGATATTCAGTTTCGGGTAGCAAAACGGGATTCGTTTAATTAAACACAAGACAAAACTTATGGGATTACAAGTAGAATCTTTATCATGTCTGTCACAGAGGCACATCCAGGAACTTTTGGCACAAACATGGTACCCTACAGCACTATTCCACTTGGCCTAACTTTCCAGCATCCACCAGCTCCTCGAGTGTGGTAAAGGTGTTCATTTCCTACTC
The DNA here is from genome assembly GCA_019603395.1 of Cyrtorhinus lividipennis. Classification (NCBI taxonomy): domain Eukaryota; kingdom Metazoa; phylum Arthropoda; class Insecta; order Hemiptera; family Miridae; genus Cyrtorhinus; species Cyrtorhinus lividipennis. The sequence goes on along the minus strand of CM034003.1, from coordinate 7,713,565 downwards.
TTTCGTTATCTGTTCACGTTTGGTCACCCGATTTTGCCCGCTCAAGGAATGCGAGGACATTGCAAACTCTCTCGTTGGCGCAGTTCAGGCAGCTTGAAGAGTCTACAGTGTTGGTATTGGGAGAACATTTCGTGGCAACAGAAGACTGTTTTGCACGATGGTTAAATTCCCCTTGTTCTCTCTCCACCCTGAGGCGTATGTTGGGTACTAGTTGAGCTGTCCATCTCCCTCTCTGCTGGCTTCTGTTGTCCAGATTTGCACTACAGATAATACTTGATTTTGGATTAGACGCCCGATCTCTCGGCAAATCATCCATTGAGAGAGCGCAGAAAGAGTTTTTGAGCCGCTTTCAAGTGCGACATCCTAGTTTTGGGTGATTTGTACTACTCGACTGTCTACTTAGAGTTGGCTATTCACTAATTCCTGCAGTTCTTCACATATACTGCTCGAATTGACCATCCGTTTCTAAACTATTTGTCCGTAGTTTTTCGTTATACTTTAAGAATATTTCTCAACATTTGAAATTTCAGACAAATATACCTATGTTAATGGCTATGCCTAATCCATCAAGTTGTGGTGATTTTGGCAGTCTTGTTTTTGAATTTGCCCTAATTGGAACTGGACGAATGTTAATCGATTCGGGGTTCAATTTTACTAAAAAAATGACAACCAAACATTTAGATAGGCCAAAATGTCAAAAATACTGATCGACGAATACGTCCTCCCACTTACATTTAGAATTACCACTATACGAGCTTGCTGCTGGTAAAGAAATTAAAAGGAAAACCCTCCAAGTGACCCAAAATGAATCCAAGGGAGAGAATGAGATTCGCAACAGCCAAGGACCCCATCAGACTAGTTAGTCTCAATTCGACCAATTCTCTCTCGACAGCCGCGATTACGTTGTTTCGCCTTTCTTCACTTCTATTCACGACAATGTTTATTCGAAGAACAGGCTTTGTTGCTGCTCCATACGGATGCGAATGCTGCTTTTTTGTTGAACTTCTCTTTTCATTCGTAACGTCCAGTTGTTGTCGGCTGACAAGACGTAAACATAACATCCTCTCGTCACTCATCCGTCATTCGGCATGATTTTTTCCTCGTTGAGTTCTCACCCCAGTCATTCGCTCTCTTCTCTTCGATTCATTAGCAGGAACTGAGGGGCTTTTGAGTTCAAGATTAGAAGACTGAACACGCCATTGACCTGGTTGGTGATGAACGTTGATTTTTCTTTAATTGTTACTTACTTGAATGTTCCCATTATTTCACTTTCACATTGGTAAGACTCTCTTGTAATGTACAAAATTGATCTTTCAGGCATAATCCTGGAATAAAAGCTACATCAGGCAATCCAATAGCCCCATGGAAGTCACAACTTGATTTGTATCATTACGTGTAACGACAAAACACTTCTGTTCTTTTTTTCCAGATATTTTTCATTTTCAAGATGAAATTATTACTTCTGGCCCTGTTTGTGGCCACTGTCGCCTCTTCTGAAATCGACAGGCCATCGCCTCAGGCTGTGAATCCTTCTGGTGAGATAATTTTTTCGTTTACCTACGTTTTTCCATTGTTCCAGAGAATATTTTCCCGACAATACTTTTACGACCGCCCAAGTCCCATTTTGGCTAGACAGGAGCCAAGTGACAAAACTATTTTGTCTAAACCTACCTATGGAAGTGTTTACTCGAATACTCAAAAGAATGCGAGTTACGGTGGTAGAAATGATCGGTATTTAATACATTTTCCCTGTGTTGTTATTTTGCCATTTGCTTTGAGTCTTTCCCGAATGGGCTGTGAATAGTAATTAGATAAAAATAACGTTCAAGTCAACACACATCATTAAAGCCGCCTGCAGGGATTCAGACTTCATTAGTTGAATGATTTTTTTGTCTTGAAGAATGTTTGATGCAAAATGTAGAACCGCCTGCTTATTATTGAACTTATTGGTGAGAGTATAGGAATAGCAGTCATTCAGGAAACTAACTGAGTCTCTCGTACAAAGGGAAATCTTTCTATGATACCGGCACGTTTGTACTATCGTTAGGTTCAATTGCTTTTGTGTTATTCAGAGCGGAGAATGTGAGTCGTTGTCGAGATAACGTCTTTGGCCACTCGCTGGCCTGAGGCCTTTCCTAGGTCACTGAAACCTCTGAAGCCGAAATAATTTTGATTATTTGCGCGGGAGAAACGTCCTTGGTCGATGAAAAGTATCCTCAAATGTATTTGCAACTGCGAAGCTTGAAAACAAGCAGTCGCTCGGTTTTCTAGATTAAAAAAAAGAAGAATAAGCCACAAAGTTTTCTCAAGTGCTTTAATGAACCATGAATCCTGCTTCGTGCGTAAGGAGTAAGACTGGGAGCTCTACATCAGTATGCTAAAAGGAAAGGCAAAACCCACCATGAAAATGACCATAAAATAACCAGCTTTTTTTGGGTTTCAGTTTGCGTTAACAAAATCGGAGAAAAACCCGGCGACAAATGCGCTTGCAAGGTGTGGATCAAGGGGAAGGTCAACCCTCCTGAATACTACCTCAAATGGACGTGCCCCAACCAAGATCCCAACAAACCTGTACCAACTGCGCCCACTTCCATGGGCTCCGGTGAAAGCCGGCGTGGTGTCCACCACACCAAAGACGAGCGCAGCTCGGTACCACGCCGAAAAGCGGTGAAGAAAAATTGAACCTTCAAAATTTCTTCCGAACGTATCGTTTCTTCGATCCGATGACAAATTATGAGAATGTAAAAAAATATATATCCTGAATAATACTGGCAGCAGATCAGTATTTGCAGTAGTATTATTTCCAACCCAAAATTGTTTATATCGCCAGAAGAAATGCCAGATTTGACCGAATAAGCGACTTGTTCACTTTGTGAAGTCACACGCTGGGAGCCCACTTTGGAGCCAATTCCCGATCGAAAATATGTCTTCGTTCAGGTTAAAATTTCAAGAGCCACAGGTCGCAGATTCAGTTCAAATGGGTGCATATTTCTGAGGGTTAACATTTATATTTCTACCTTTTTTTCTATTTGCAAGGAAATTGAGTGGGTTTTAGCATGATGAAGTTGAAGAAAATAAATACCTAAATAAAAAGGCCGGAGAAATATGATTACAACAATGAACTCTTATGATAGTACGAGTATAACTACTAAACCAAAATTGATAGCAGAAAATGTCGATCACAAATAGGTTCTAGAATTTGGTTCTGTGGCCGTTTCAAATTGTCACTCCTTAAGGAAATTAATCTTAAAAATAGGGACTTAAATTGTATACGTCCTTCAGTTCATGTAGAAACCTAATTCATTTCTCTTAATGAAAGGAAAAATTAACTGCCAAGCGGAAATGGTCGATTGGAATGCCTCTATACTCACGGTGACGCGACTGATCGTGTTTTTGGTCGACAATCGTGTCGTTCTCACATCAATTTGAATCCATTTATACCAAATAGAGATGTTAATTTGAAAAAAAAGTTGTTTTTGTTGTTTTCACGATGAGTAATGAGAAATTTGTCAGTTGATTAGGAGGGTAAGTTTTCGAAAAATCAATGCTTTGAAAAGTTTCGTCATCAACCTCGCTCACAGGGACGATTCTGGTCACGCGATAGGCAATTAACTCGGATTCCACAGGTGAGATTCTTACGTTCTGTTGAGTTGCCTACGAAATTGGAGCGGTTGCAGGGCGATGAGATAGCAAGTTTCACCGCATCTACCGACTGGACGGAATCTACGTGGAGGGTTCCTTTGTGTTGATGTGCATTCTCGCAAAGAGGAATGTGATAAAGGATGAGCAAAAGAAAAATGATGATAAAGACGAGCACGAAGAGGAAAGTGATAAAGAGGAGTAGGTACAACGCATTCTCCACAGCCATTCATCTAGAAAAACACCGGACGTGTTCGAAAAATGTCTTTTGAACGAGTTTTTCAGCGGTTTTTATTTCAAAACTTTAAATGAACATTTTTGTTGCATTCAATTAGTTCATTTATCAATTTTATTTAAAATGTTGCTGCCATTTAGATAGGTATCAAATTAAAATAAATATTTTTATAATAATGAACTTCAACTAAAATCGGAACAACTGTACAGATTTAATTGAAAACCCACAATTTATAAGTCCCATTACCTACTTTATGCGATAAAAGAATGTAATTTGAATAGTTGTAATACTTTTTTTACACAAAAAAGAAGAAGCCTTCTGCTGAGGGCGTCGATATTGAACTAATGTCAACAAAAATCGATTAGGTACATTTTATTTGGGAATTGAAAACATACCTGTATTCCGGAGAGAGCAAGCTGCCATAGGTTGGAAGGTTTAAAATGTGGCTACTTTTCGACTAAAATTTGTCATTCTTGAATTTCAGCTAAAGGTTTTATTTTATTATCAATCTAAGAATTAATATGCATAGCTCGGAATTTAGAAAGAACTTCTAACCATCCTACGATTCAGGCTAGAGTTCCTATTTGTCTAAAACGACTTCTAGCTGAATTTTACTCTTTTATTTCTATTTGTTTTGTTCGCATAGAAAATAGAAATCAATGTAAATCTCGTATGGATTCCTTCTAGACGTCAACATTATTTTTTCGTCAACGTTTCAACCGCTCAGGATTTGAATTCGGTCCTGCCTTTCAAACAACTGTGAGATGTGAACTCCTTGTTGAGAATAGCTTCCCACTCGCTTTAGGAGTCATCCCTCGATAAGAGCTTTACGGTTTCTTGGGGACACGTTTGAACGGTACCGCTTCATTTACATAATTTGAATCATTCTTCTCACTTTGCGTCAGCTGAAGTTATGACACGGATGACGATAAACATGTAAATTTACGACAATTTTGGCAGAAAGCTTTCGATGATGATTTTCGGTTTGATAAATGCGCGGGAATCACATATCTCTCATGTGATACATGGCTCTTATACCTATTTACCCACTTTTTCAAGTCAGGTCAAATTTTCCTCAATCAAAAGCATGTCTCAACGTTTGTTCTTACTGAAACGCCAATGTGGACAGAAAACAAAAATGTTCTGTCCCCGAACGGGCAATTTGTTCAATTCCGCTACTTGAAGAAAAAAAACCGAATTCCTCGATTGGATTTGGTCCTCTCACTGTCTACATCATCGTCTTGTTAACGCCGAGAAGCAGAGTCGAACACATGAGTGGCTTCCACACTTAGCAGGGATCTCGTGTGTTCCCGTGAAGCCCCTCTTGCGATTGGAATTCCAAGCAGGACAGGTCAATGAACGGTAGGCCTAGATGTAGACCATTCATATTCTGTTGGAAGGTGTAAAATTCCGATTGATGTTACTTTCGAATTTAGTAGCGCGCTTTCTTGAGCACCTCAAATTCATCGGGAGCCAATTTCTGATGCCGACGGACTTCACTCAATGCTGGTCATCAGTTCGCCGGGTTGAAGATGTCAGTTATTATGCATGGTGGTCAGTTAGATGGGGACTTGAGAGGAAGGAGGAATCGGTAGATGCTCTGAAGACTTCAGACATGCTGCCCAGCCTGGACGTATAAATGCGCAGGATATATCCTACCAAAAAGCAAGGACTGACGCCAGGCATCTAATCTGGGATGGGTTCACTTGGCGCTCTTTTCAGTGGGACAGCAATCTGACTGCTGCATTAACATGCTCCAAGTGCAGTGTAAGTATGGAAATCCTGGTAGTTTGCCCAGACAACGCTTTCTGCGAGTCTGTGCGTATGATTTCTACAACCTTCACCGTTTGAGCTGGAAACCTTTTGACATGAAATGGACCGTACGAAGCATCAACCTGGGTTGACTCTCAACACATCCAAGAGGCCATTAAAAGAACAAGGAGCGCCCGAAACACGCCATGCCTCTTCACACAATCGTATTGTCAACTCACTGATTGGCGGGCTTCATTTCAAATGACTGTGTTCGAAAACTGGAACAAATAAATTGTGCTCAGATTCGTTCTCACTGCCCCTCAGCTGCGACCCTGCCAATCAACGGCGTTCCTGTGAACTGATTCGAACAGAGGACATCACAACTCGTATTCTCTCCGGGATTCTCGACTCAAGGCGAGTCGGATTTAGTCGTTTTTCGCCTTTTTCCAGCCAAGTTTTTTTGCTCGAATGACGCACGCGTTGGAGACAACTGCCGAGACGGGCCACCCTCAGGAATGTTCGTCTTCGGAGGGAATCCCGAGGAAAAAGAGCTCAACTCCGGGAATCATATCAAATTCCTGATTTGAATCCTTTCGTCCTAACCGGTCCTGACCACGTGCTTCCTTGCCGGAAAGTATGGGAAAAATGCGACTCGTAGATATAGTGGAGGACCTGAAAAGACCCAATTTATTTTTCTTTCTCCCTCTTTCTGCCCTCAAAATCTGTAATTTCGTACAAATTCCGTTGATGTTGGATCGTTGTGGGTTAGTGGTGTTCTACCAGACTTCGGGCTCTGCAATGATCATCTGCCAACGTGGATAGAGTTGCAAGAGATTGAAGCCTCTCAATATTAATAAATACCAGTAAAATCCGTAATTCTATCCGTAAAGTCAGTAGTATGTTATCCAGCACCACAGCATTATGCAGAAAAAATGAATTTCTTTTCGAATATTTTTGGCCTGTTTCGAATGGTGTCTGGTACGGGTGCAGACTATTGGCGCCTCCTAAAGTCTTAAATCGTCTTATTGACGGTTCTTATCATGTCGAGGGCGTCAAGTTCAATCTCCCTCGGGACACCTCAGCCTCAGAAGGTGCGAAATCCCCATTAGAACGTACCATTAGAGCCACCTCGTATTCTAAAAACAAGAACCGCGGACGATAATCATTCAACATAATGAATAAAGAACGGAAGCCAGGCATGTGACGGGGTCGTGATCGGTCGACTCGAGCCAATACAGGGAGCTGCGTGGTTAGGACGTGATGAGATCGAATTGGAACTGGCCACTTCCCCGCCTTTATGACTTGTTTGGGTTGATTGATAAAATAGATTGACCCGATGAAAGATTAATTTAAAAAATCAAGGGCGTCGGTAGCCTAGAAAACCCAGACGTGATCACACGTGTGTGTCAACATGAGTAATTGTCTTAGCTAGGAAGGCTCAGAGCATTGGATAACATTTTGATGAATAGTGACTGGCGTCAGCTGATATTTGGTTGACACTTTGTGTTCTCTGACAGTCGTATTTTGTGCAGGTAAATGTTTTGGGGCTCATGGAAGAGATCATTTTGTATCAGACACGACTCAACCCAGAGAGAACTAACGTGGAAGATGGCACGAGTTCATAATCGGTTTCTGACGTCAGCTGCAGCCATGTGAACTTCATGAGAGATTGTGCATAATTGATCCATCCACCTTCCTGTCTCTGTCAGCATATTCATGAACCACCTAATCAGAATCACAATTGGTACAACGTACAAATACGCGGCATGCTGGGAGAGCCAGGTCACACATAGCTGATATTCCAACGGTGAGTTTTTCATTTGATAAGAAAAAAAATCACTGGAACCATTCGTAATTGGGAATCAATCTCTGAAACATGGGAAAAACAGTGGCTGTGGCGTGTCCTGGGCCCATTCCAATCGATTTAGGGTCCAAAATTTAGTGGATAAACGAGATTTTTGGCGATCTAGGCGTGAGGGGTATAATTTTCCACTAAATGTTGGACGCTGAATCGATTAGAATGAATCCGGGACACTCCACACTCACTGTTTCCCCCCTTTTTCTCCATAATCCTGGTCCGAGGAATAACCAACCCCTGTGAAAGAATTTGCAGCGTTATGTTACACGCACTCAGTTGCGCGTCACACGATTGCAATGATTCAAGTCGGTCTGTCAATCTAAATTAAGAAAAATCAATCAAATTCGTCGAGCTTTTTCGTTTCTAAACGGCATTATGGACAGGAAAAAACCCGTCATTTATGTTTATTCCTCCATCACAAATAACGAATAATAACGATCCATAAAAAATTCATCGGTCGGTAACAAGTGAACGATCGAAAATCGAACACGAGAAAAATTTCTTTCTCCTAATAACCCATAATTGTCTCATCAGTTCGAGGCTGGGACTGCCGTAATTGTGTTTTGATTGGGTTCCTATTCATTTCCCCCAAATCCTTGCGTAACAAACAAAAACAAAACACACATTTTACGCTAAACGATTCCTGAGATTAAGTAATGACCGCCGTTTGACTGGTTCGGTGAATAAGATTTTAATTGTGACACTAGTTGGGATTTTTCAGGGGGAAGACGATTTATTTTCAATCGATGTTAGAAGATTTCCTTGCTCGGTTTGACGACCTCGCCGTTGTTTTGACACTTTGGTTCGCGGGCGTGCGGTCGACGAGAGAAACTCCACTGCATCCTCCAAGGTGTCCGGATGGTTACCTGCAAGTAGAATGGAGTTCTTTCGGTTGCCGCGGACAAAAGCGCTGAGTGCCTTCGTCTTGTCCACTCCCGACGTTGGGCCTCGTTCATGTTGGGTTCAGTTCGGACAGCGCGAGTCGTGCCGTGCCAAGTCGTTCTGCAAACGGCCGTATGGACTCGTCGGTCTCGCTGGGCTGTCCAGAGTCGTATTGTCGCCTTCTCGGGACTTTTCTACCATACCATGCCAGTATGGCCTTCTTCCGGGCGTGTACGGGTTTTCGCCAGACCATCCTGGAGGAATCGTTGGCTCCACCTTTTAGGCGGGTGCGAAGGAATCGCAGTCTCTTGTGCTCGTCAAGCTCTTGGGTTGCTTGCTCCACTTCCTGGAAGAACACGATTGCCGTGATAGCATCCGCTCTCAGGGTTCCATGGGTCGACTTCCATAAACAACGCCGCGGAATGCCGGAGCCGCAGGCTCGCGGAAGAAGGCGCCCAGTTTGTTCATCGCTTCCGTCACGGCGTTCATCATGGCTTCGCCCTCGACTGATGGGCTGCTGTTTCGTTGCATGTCGCGAACTCACTTGTTGCACAAAAAGAACTAAATAAAAAGAATTACCGAACTATAGATCACTTTCTTGCGCACCAAGGACCGATAACTTCCCCACGAATCGAGAAAGGACTCCCAGTTGGTAAGTGCTAGGACGGGTCCGGAATCGGATGTCAATTGGAGCTGAAGGCTCGTCGGAACAGTTGGCTACAGCGAGAGTGATGCTACTAGATACTGAGCAGTAGTTAATTTTGATTTTGGAAAGAAAGAAAAATGATACGGTGATTTGAAGTTAATTGACTCCTCACTCGCTTCCTCACACTCGGGCCGATTTGTTTGTTTCTTACAGTTTAAATTTCAGAACATAACTAGCACATTTAAATTTCGAGATTATAAAACGCGACCCAATTCCTTCAGAGCTTTTTCTCACCATATTCGCCTGGTCAAGATCACTTGTTGTGGATACGACAGAAATCGAGATTTCTGAAATATCCCACCGCTTGCCACCAAAAGATGTGACCCGCCGTTTCGTCTAAACGGGCTAGATCCAGAAATCGACCATAGGCGATAAATTAGTGGAGACTAAGACTTTCACTTACCGTTCGGAATGTCGGAGACGGTCGGTCATAGACCCAAGTACCCTGAATTGACTAAGCTCTGAGGAATGGTTTCGTAAGTGAAAGGCAAGAGTTCAATATTGATTTATAATACGCAATTGTTCGATATAAAATATGGAATGTCTCGGCCGAGAAGGATACTGACTATGACTTAATCTAATTAGTGAGTAGCAGAAGGTGAAGGGCTGAAGGCCAATGAATTTATGAGGTAGCTAAGGCTCAGGAGTGTTTGATTTAGAATAACGGAAAAATACGTTGTTTTGCTAATGTTCTCCCCTAACTCCCTTTGCTTTTCTACAACAGACAATTACTCAATACTACGGTTACAAGTTACAATTTCTACGATCAGCTTTCTAATGACTAACGTCAGGGTTTGGGCCAGATTTAAGGAGTCGACTTTCGCGTTGCGGGGTACGAGACAGAATTATTTCGCCACTTACGTGCACCAACGCCTTTGGATGGAGACAACAGGTGATGTGTTCTTCGCTGCTCGGCTTCGTCAGGGGAATTCCGTCCAGGTTGGAGGAGGCGAGGCTCTTTCCACCGGAGATCCGACGACTGGCGGTGCGTGGAGATCCCAGACTATTGGCCGTCGGTCGGGCCGACAGAATCAACACGGGTCGACGGGGGATTTTCAGTTCGTAATAGGGTCCACTGTTACGGGATAGGAATTGGCTGATCTCCCAATTCCCGAGTTCTCACCCTGAAGGAACCACGATACGATCGTTCCTTCAGGTCACTTCACTTCACTTCGTTGTCCCGGTTCACTTCGCCTCGATGTTCCGGTTCACTTCGCTTCGATGTTCCGGTTCACTTGGATGTCCCGGTCCTTCGTGTTTCCGGGTCACGTGGATGTCCCGGTTCCCTTCGATGTTCCGGGTCATTGGATGTCCCGTTCACTTCGATGTTCCGGTCACTTGGTGCCCGGTTCACTTCGATGTTCCGGGTCACTTGGATGTCCCGGTTCACTTCGATGTTCCGGGATCACTTGGATGTTCCGGTTCACTTCATGTCCCGGTTCACTTGGATGTTCCGGTTCACTTCGATGTTCCGGGTCACTTGGATGTTCCGGTTCACTTCGATGTCCCGGTTCACTTGGATGTTCCGGTTCACTTCGCTACGATGTCCCGGTTCACTTCGCCTCGATGTTCCGGGTCACTTCGATGTTCCGGTTCACTTCGATGTCCCGGTTCACTTCACTCCGTTCGCAAACAGAGATTTCTACCTTCCTTCTCGTGAGTTCGGATACGACTGGGGATTGCTCGTTCTCTCCGTCCGCTCGTCACGTCGCCTTCCCCTTCTACGCCTCCCTGGGTGTCTTGCGCCGCCCATCGCCTACCCAATCCAAAGAGGGCACGCCTTCCGCCCAGCTGGAGTTAGGCGTTTGGAGGGGAGAGGGGTCGTTCCGTCCCCCGCCGCCGAGGTTTTTTGGCGGGGCGCTTGAAATTTGCCGCCCCGTTACATTCGCAAATCCAGAAAGAAGTGCAGCTGTGAAAGACAAAAAGTAAACAGTTCTGGTCAAACATCGGGAACAGAATTGGTGTTTAGACCAACCCCAATTTTTCTAGATCAGTCAACCTCAAGAAGAAAATCGAAAAGACCATGGTTTACGTTGTGTTATAAATGAGTTTAAATTCTAACTACGACGAACCCCAAACAAAACCGAAAACCCTGGTCAAGAGTCGCCTTGTCCGAACCTGACCGGTCAAGTGGTGGCCAATATGTGTCAATGCCAAGTTTGTGTTGCGTGAGGCAAAAGCACTTCGCTTTCAACGAATCTTTTCTCAAAGTAGCCCTTTTACGGTTTACCTACTTTGTCACGTTGTTAACAAAGCCTCCGGTGAGAGGTAGCACTTGCTGACTTAGATCGATGTGAAGTGAGACCAACAGGAACTCAGAATGGTCTGTCCGATTTTTTCCACAAATGTTTGTCAAATTATGGTTAGGAGGTACAGGAAAATAATCATGTAAGTATATGTAAACATGACATCTTAAAAGTCAACGAGGTAGGTTCCAAAGTTAATTTTCAAACGCATTAAATTACTTTTAAAACCTCAAATTCGATACATAGATGTTGAAAGTTTTCACAAGATGTGTATCATTTTCCACTAAATTTTGAACGCTGAATTCAATGAGACGGGTCCCGGAACGATTGGCACCCCACCAGAAGAGGTTATGGGTCAAAACGGGTATCTACCTACCCATTTTGAATATGTGTTTTCAAGATTTCTGGTATCTAGGCGTGTGTGGTATTATTTTCTACTAAATTTTAAACCCTGAATCGATTGGAATGGGTCTGATACCCGCCACATCCACTGTTTCCCCATTTTCCCCATGTTCAACCTTTTCGACGACTTAGGCGTGTGGGGTATCGTTTTCCACTAGTTTTCGATAGGACCGAATTTGGGGTAGTAGTGGATGGGTGTTAGGGGAAACATGTGTGAAAAAAATGGATTTTAGAGATTTTTGGCAATCTAAGCCTGTGGGGTATAACTTTTTTTTACTAAATTTTGGACGCTGAATGGGTTGTTATTTACTTATTTCGAATGTGAGTTTTGGGGTTTTTTTGTACCTTGGCGTGTCTAGGCGATCTAGGAGTAATTTTCAACTAAATGTTGGACACTGAATCAATTGGAATGAGTCCGGGACACTCCACACTCACTGTTTCCCCCCATTCCATGCTGCTGGTCCGAGGAATAACCAACCCCTGTGAAAGAATTCGCAGCGCTTTTTTTAGGATTGAAGGGTAACTATCTCCCTCAATTCCTCCGGTAGCGCATTGAATAATATGGTGCTTCAGTAGGCATAGCATCTCTGTCCAATTCCAGTTCTAATTGGTGGTCTAATTAGTTTCTGTGAACCATCTCTGGTAGCTTCCCCACCAACAAACGACTCGAGGGTGCCTGCCAAGAGTTATAGAAACGTTTTGATGATTGTGGCTCCATCTATTAGTGGGTGAAGTAGGTGTACGTAACCCACCCATCGTTCAGGTCATGAATTCTACGGTAAATTTAAGAGACTACCGCTGCCACCGAACGAATTCACACGGGCACAAGCTAGGCCGTTGACCAGCGATGTCCTAGGTAGGGATTTTCGTCCTTCCGGAACCAACCATCAAGTCCGCGCGTGATGAGCGTCCCGTCGACATTGAGGTTAATAACGAAGGTTATATTACCAACGTAACACTCCAACGAGCCACAGTTTGTTATTTGCGATGAATTGTGATGTCGAGTCAATTGTCCAAATGTTTTATATAAGAACTTCATGCGTCTCTGAAAAGTTTCTCTTATTTTCCTAACACCTTCGGAGGGAGGAGTTGCTTCATTATTAGTATTTTTAATCTTAAATCTGCTCATTCTGCAATTTACTCTGGAGGTCTCCAATCAGACAGGATGGCCTACGATCTGGCAGTATTCCACCAATAGATAATTTTTCCATAAAATTGTGACCAAAACGCATCCTTCTTTTTAGTAAATTTTCATATTTCCAGCGGGCTCATCATTAATTAATTTACTTCATCGAAAATCCTGTCTGACGGCATACAGTCTATTGTTCCTAGCTCACTATACGAGCGGCTTGTAGCTTCGATGACCGTTTCCATTTTCAGGTCACGGTGAAGGTCGTCATTCCGGATATACCAGGGGGCATTTGGAAGACGTAATAGCACTTTTTGTTGGGGCTCTTGAATTATTTTGAAGTTAATATTGTTTTTAGTATCGAAAAGTAATACTACTATACTTCCGAACCGGATTCATTAGTGTCTACATGAATAAATTTGTGACGTCTTGTTTCTCAGGGTCATTTTATTGTGCTTGTAAATGGAATGATTTCCATGTTTAGCATGATAGGATATTGCGATAAGTAGCCATTGTAGTAGTGAAATGCGCATGGTCCGATTTTGTAACGTTATGTTTAAGTTATTAAGGTTGATTCATGGAAATTACCACGTGTGAAACGTTTGCTAATTCTTCTGTTATGTCAGCTGCCACTAGGAACGTTAAGCAATTTGCGAAGATGGGTGATGTTTGCCTATATTCTCGCAGGGGCTAGATTTATCGTGAAATAGGAGGGGGAGGTTTGGCGAGGATACTGCCTCGCGGAAACACTACATCGACAATTCCCAAGCTTCAATATTGCTCTTCGTGTTTTACCCCGTAAAGCCTGTCCTTCTTGGAATCACGTTTTACCCTCAAGGACCACTAGGTAGATAGATAGAGAGGATGGTTACGGCCATTTAAATAGAACGTATCTACCTAGTTGGCTTTATCGAATTTGGAACCGGAAGGATTATGGGGTTTCATTATAGGGGCTCAGGTCATTACCACAGATTGGCAATCTTTCCTTTCAGAGCACCTATATCTAATAAATATTTATCCAATAAATAATACATCTAATAACTATACTATTCATCAACGAAAAGTTGCCCAATGTAGGTATGTATTCTGAATTTCCACTTTCGCTCCTTCCTTTTTTAAATAACGTTGTTGAAAAATCACAGTGAACTTGTTTCCTTGTACGTTTGTCAAAACTAACATTTAAAAAAGTCATTATTTTTTTTTTTTACCTAACATTTTTTACAGACTGGATCCGTAGTTTCAATAGTGGCGAATAAATGCATCTAGTCGAAAATAAACTTCAAAAATTACACATGTTATGATTATTTTGTATGAACATTTTGACCACGAAAATATTTTAAGTTTATTACACCAACGCAGAGCCATGGGTCCTTCAAAATCAAATCAAATTGTTCATTTCTATGATATTCAGCACTTATATCTACGGGGAATCCCATGAATGAGAAGTTAACCTTGATCGGAGGAGGTATTAAACCGAAAAACGATGAATCAAAACTCTACGTGACTGTTCAGAATTAATATCATTGACGCATTAAAGAAACATTAGGCCCACCAAACTATTTAGCCATTTACATCATAAACCTGTTGGTTGAACGAGCTTTGAGCTTCCCCGTGGAGTTATTATCGCGATGATCGAGATAGTTGAGTAATCGTAGATACTTCTCTTATGCTGCGTCATCAAGTCCGGTAGCCAAATCGAACTCAGGATTTTTACGTTGGGAGATCTGGCCTCTGTTCTTGAATGATTTGGATACATGAAAACTAGTTCTAAAACAAACATAAGAAAAGTGTAAATAGTATGATTTATGCAAAATATGTGGCTTCTCTTTCAGTACTAACACTCGTTGGTACCTATGCCCTAACCAATACACTATTACTAATATACCACAATATAACTAAAAATGAACAATTTACTCACGAATGAGGGTGCTGATTATCTGCGCCGGTACTAGGGAAAAGGGGCTGAGCGGTAACCCTCCCCTATAAGATGCCTAGCTGCGACACTCTGCCTCTGTATCCTTATTTTATTATTTCTTTCTACCATTATCGACCTTTCGTGAGCAATTGGCGTCAGCCAGGGGACAGCACAAGGAGTTCGGCTACACGTGTGTCAGTCACACACCTAGGGGCGTACATTACTTGAAAATTATCGATACCAGTAAGTACTCATACAAGTACATGATTTGTATATTCGATACTACTGCTCAAATATCGAACCCTCACTGATACTCAAATCTGTGGTATCGAGAGGATGGTATCGTACCCATACTACTTACCATATCGATCAGTATAGTAAGTCCCAAAACACACCGCCTTAATTTTCTTTTGTTTCGTATACCCTCCGATATTAGTTTAAAGTTGTTGAAAACAGCTCAAGCATTGACGGTCAAGTAATCGCATTTTCGTGATGGAGTACCACGCTTGCGCCCGACTGCGCACATTTTTTCGAACAATATCGGAACCTCCTTGGTGGTCACAATCTCCATTTGAGGGTCCGTGTACTTCCAAGGTAGAGGAAA
>CM034003.1:7678410-7698187 GCA_019603395.1 Cyrtorhinus lividipennis | reverse complement strand
AAAAAGTTGAATGAATCAAGCGCGGAATATTTTTCTCATCCTCGTTTTTTAGATGCTTCCCTATCTTGGAAATAAATAAGAGACTGGGAGTTTGATTGCCAAGACGCTTGAGTATATATTATTTAATTCAAAAAATTATTCAAATGTTCAATTACCGCGATAAGGAAGCTGGGGTTTTAGAAGCAATTAAAAGGAAAAAAGTTTTAAGCAATTCAATCACAATTAAAAATCAAATACAAACCATTGAAAGCGAATGTAATGGTGAACGTTGAACTGAAATATGAATTTTTAAGTTACTAGCCAGTCAAAGATGAATGAGGAATACTACCTATTTCTAAAGTATTGAGGAAGAAGATCGCAGAAAAAGGTCTGGGGTGGACTAGTGACGTCACAGAAAGCCCTGCTACGGTCGACGGCAATGTCCCATTCGCTGTCGGTAATATTCTGCAATAGAATTATGGTGTTGGTTGCGCTAGAGTCAAAGTTGATCGTTCACTACTATTGGGCTTTTAAGTAACGAAATTATGATGTGGCAACACAGAGTTAATATCAATTAAATTCTAAAAATAACTAAAAACACCTTCTTTCACATTTGTTACTTCTTTTTAAGCAACCAGTTTTGCAAGGGCGGTGCTTTCCTTATGCCTCTTCTGCAACTTAACCTGACTACTATGTAACAGCAACGTTCCTTCTACTTGCCGATTTGGTTAGCTGTCCGTGATGTTGGAAGGCAACTTGACTATGCTCAACATTAACTCACACATTACACATTTAAGACCGCTCCTCACTGTTGCAGTGGGGAGGAGGGGGGGGGGAGAAGCATAACCCGTGGGGTAAGCTCTCCTATAATTGTGGCTCATTTCCTTGCATTGCCCTTGCCGTGATGTTGACCTACCATATATCGTTGCTCAACGCTTTATAACTAGAATAAGTACAAAACTCTTGATAAATTATTGAACATTTCGATTTATCTAAATTATTGGCATGTCTTAAAAAAAGTTATCGAACCACGACAAAATCATAAATTTTCCTGATCTTTTATCATAGTTTTGGTTGATAAAGATCTTAATGGTGCCGGTAAGAGGTAATAGAAAATAGAGCACAATCATTCAAAAACTAACTCCTTTCTGCGTGCATTCTGGAGAAACACGATTCGTACAATTGCTTTCGAGAAACGTCAAACAAAATTTGATTGCAACCAACAGATCAAAGGGTATTCACAACTTCAGTTTCACGTCAGTATTTTGAATTGAAAATTTTGAAAATATTGGCATCACTGAAATCTGCTGTAAACTCAACAAAATTCTGTATTCCTATTTCAATTGAAATATTTCTCAATATTTTATCATAGTTTTCGTTGATACAGACCCGGCGTAGGAAAAAATCGGGTACAAAATCATCCATCATCAATGATCCAAAATCATCTAATAATCAACTCTTTCCAGCGAAAACTCGAAAGAAACAGATTGTGGAATTGGTTTCGTGAGACGTCAAACGAAATATTGCACGAAATTTTCCATTTTATTATCGCAACCGACCGATCAAAGGGCTGCGTATACTGCGTTTCATGAAACTAGTTACATCGGCTCGGCAAACCCTGTTCCACGAAATTCACACAATCGGATTTCTCCAGCTACAATTTCACGTCAGTATTTTAATTTGAAATCTGCAATTTGCGTTTTAAATAAAATATTATTCAAAACCTGCTGATGAAATCTGCTGAAAGTTAACTAAGTTCTGTATTTTCCTGCATTTTTTAACATAGTTTTTGTAGAAACGGACTCAGTGCTCGTAGAGATAAATCGAGCAAAATTATTTAAAAAACCTCTTGCACTAAAAAAAGGACACGTATTGTGCGTGAATGAAAGAAAAGTTGCTCGCAACTGATTGATCAAGCCTGTGTTTAATCAAACTCGTGGAACTTTGACGTGAGCCGCAGCCCCCGAATAAGGCCGATCATAATTAGCAGTGTCAAACAACGAGGGACTATGATTGCAATCCCTGTTCGATGGATGAGCCCATATTTTCGTTTTTCTTCTCTACCCACCACGACAAGATGACCACAACGCCCTCCGAATCCTTTGACACGTCGGAAATCCGTTTCTTCTGTATGCATGCTCCAATGAAATAAGTATCACGAAACGCGTGTCTCCAGTGTGACCACATTAATGATTCAAACGCACAGGTCACCACTCTTATTATTGACGATTTTTTGCCGCCCGCGGAAAGAACGAGAAAATTAATGATCAAAGAGCGGCATTCCTGCGACACAAAAACAACCAATCGACCTTGTCGTCAACCCAGGAATGTTGTTTTATCGATCATTTCTTTTTAATTTTATTGCTGATCAAAATAAAAATTCGCACGACATTTGATACAGAACATCAAACTCAAACATTTACAGCCTCATACGACTCAGAGAAGTTCATGTTTCAAGGGGCAGTTCTTTTGCTGTAAAATAAAAATGTTTATTGAATTTGCGTCTTAGGGAGAACCCCTTGAATGAATTTGGGTTTGTTTATCTGTTCACTTTTCCTTATCACCAAAAGTTGAGGGATTAACTCAATGGTCATCTCATCAGGAGTATATCAGCGAGGTCTGCGCATGCGGGAGGCAAAATGAAGGTCACAAGGAAGCTTCTTCTGATATGTCCTTGGCAGAGGTTTTTTCGACACTGAAAACAGCTAAATATTCACTATGGCTGCTTGTGGAGGAAAGTAGTTTGTATGTTGAGGAAATACGTTCGTATTTATGGCGAATAAGTTTCCATTCTTACGAAATCAGCAAAATTTCTGAAACCTGGGCCCTTGCAAATGAGCCATTTCAGTCTTTTTTAATTTTCAAATTCACATCGAATAGCTTGTGTCATTACCAACCTTAGATCACGGCCGATCACTCTTAGATCTGAAGTGTCATGCTTCTCGGCTCAACTTTTACCGTTTTTCTCTCGAGCTATTCGGTTTATCAAAATGACCTCAAGTTGACGAGAGAAGTCAAAATATTGTTTCATTCCGACAGTGGTAAAGGAAGAAAGTCATAGTCATCCACCGTCATCGGAGTCTGTTCAAACGCAGACGTCGAGAAAGCCCATTGTGAGTTTGAGCCACTTGAAGGCACTTTCTCCTAACATTCCTCGAGTGATCTTCATTTTTTACTTCTCCCAAGAACCGTTCAACCCACCAAATTTAAAAGCTTTTTATTTTAGTCGGATCCTGACCCATCTCCGTTATCTCTCCTACAACGGTTGATATTAAGTGCTTTCCTCCAGGCTGTTACTTTCTCAAACCATAAATATTCTTCAGGACAATAAACCTGCCTTAACGACGAATACCGAGGACACAGGGAAAATCAGTTCAAATTCCAAATAGATTTTTGTAGAAAATCTTATTTATTTGGCATTAACAACAGTAAACTGAGTAAAATCTCAAAATGACGGTACAACGAAAAGATTCAACTTCACGTTCCATCTACCATGTATGCAAATTGGTGTAATTCGACGTAAAGGACGAAATGTCAACTTTTTGTTTACTTTTGAATTTCTTTTATCGGAACTAACGTATCAAAAAAGATATTTTCAGATACAATATACGTACTTATTTCGATTAAACAATTTACGAACGAACAATAAATATACGAAGAATTTCAATCTAAGTTCTACTTTACATTGTCTGCTCAGCGGACAGTAGAGTATACGGTAATCAGCGCCATGGACACAACAGGGAAAGTAGTGGGCAAAATTTTGCACCGAAAAAAAAAATGTGGAAATGAAAAATGCCGCTCAACTACTATTTCTGTATTTATTTCATTTTATTTTACAAAACTTAAAAATGAATTTAACTGAGACTTCTGAGTGATAATTATATGACTAGGTTACGGGAAATAACTTAGGATTTTTTTTTTTTTTTTTAATCTGCAAATAGAACAAGACGAAGGGAAAATGTAAATATTAATTCTGAGCACGAATGGGTTTTGTGGGAGGATTTAACAAATTGAAGAATAAAAATTGATTCGAAAATGACGTGTTTCAAATTTGATTCATCCTCGAACAAGTGATTACTAAAATAATATGTCACCTATAAATAATAATTGTTTTTGTGGATCACGCAATCCATTTAAATGCAGCTCATAAAAGGAAAGACGCTAAATTCTTGTGTCAACATTTCAGCAGATTAAAATTTATCACAAAGATCGCTCATGTTGAAGCTTTTTTTTTTGTTTTTATTTAGAAAAGGTGGCTAAGTCTTTTAGGTCAGACAGTCGCCCAATGTCGTTTTGGTAGCGCTTGTGAGATAGGAGGCGGCGGTGGTCATCTGGCGAGGGACCGCTGAAGACCGTGGAGGTGACGCCGAAATGACAGTTCGGCGGTAGTGACGAAATCAGGCCGACTGTCAGTCTCACCCTCGATCCCCGAATCGTTTTCGCGCTCGTCTCGGAGTCCGTATCGTATCGAGAGGATGGTATCGTACCCATACTACTTACCATATCGATCAGTATAGTAAGTCCCAAAACACACCGCCTTAATTTTCTTTTGTTTCGTATACCCTCCGATATTAGTTTAAAGTTGTTGAAAACAGCTCAAGCATTGACGGTCAAGTAATCGCATTTTCGTGATGGAGTACCACGCTTGCGCCCGACTGCGCACATTTTTTCGAACAATATCGGAACCTCCTTGGTGGTCACAATCTCCATTTGAGGGTCCGTGTACTTCCAAGGTAGAGGAAATGTTAATTGTTCAAACTAGTCGAATCACTTCGTGGGACTAAAGTCGACCTGAGAAACTCGGAAGCGCTGAAGGCGAATTAACAGAGAAGACGGGACCGAGCAGTTTGGACTCTCGTCAACACAGTCTACGGCGCAGCTAGAGGCTATAAGAGCACCTCGATTTTGTCGGCCCTGGTCGATGAACACCAGGCTATTTACGAATAAACGTTGTGGAAACTCATTTCAATAAAACGTTGTAAATTCTTTCACAGGGGTTGGCTATTCCTCGGACCAGCAGCATGGAGACTCATTCTAACCGATTCAGCGTATACAATATAGTAGAAAATGATATCCTACACGCCGTAATCGCCAAAAATCTCGAGAGTAAATTTATTGAAATGCACATTTTGACTTCTCCTGAACAGGAGGTACATCGTAAAAATACAGCTCATATAGTTACAGAAGTGAAAGGTATCATCATCCAATCGTATTGGAGCAGGTTACAGTGAAAGAGGAACATAACTCCTATTGGCTCAGAGAGGTATAAGGGATTGGGGGGGATCAGCAAATGCCAATTATGGCGGACAAAGTGAAAGGGAGCTCAAACAATGGTGAGGGTAACATTTGCGACAGGGAAAACCAAGCTATTGCAGGAATGAACCCAATAATGGTGAAATATGTTGAGGGATCATCTAATCCTGACTATAACCTGACCTATCACATTTAAGATTTTCGAATTTTTAAAATACATCCAACATTCCTCCCTTAGAGCAAAAATTAGGGAATTCTACGTACCTACTGGCTACTTGTTAGATCAAAATTAAGACTTGAAACTCTCTATTGCCAGGAGAATGCTTGGATGGCAGAGCAGGCTGATGGGGATGGATAGCCAGAGGCTGCCCAGGCAGTTCTATGACCGACTGATAGAACTTCATAACTTGACCGACAACCAGTATAACTGGGGGGTTCACATGGGCAGCTTTTTGATGACTGTGGACTGCTGATCGTGCACAGTGACTAAGCATGTAAGCTTGAGGATTCTGAAGAAGATTTTTTCGGATATCCCGGAATCATCCTTCAGGAGGGAAGATCTGCACACGGCTCGTATTTCAAAATCTAAATCCTCCCCAGTAAACCAATTCGCTTTTGCTGGTGAATGCACCTGTTACCTCTACTTGAACCTATCCTTCCTTTTGAATCGTGCCCTGGCTCAGGTACGCACAGCAGGGTATACATTCAGCCGTATATCTATCGACCAGCTTATGGACACCTTCGCCAGCACGCGTCCTAGTCAAATCTGCAATCTTGGATCACTAGACACACTGCCACACCTCATCAGGAAGTGCGTAGTATTCCAGGGCGATTAAACAATCAATAATTTATTTTGTCGGCGGAACTATCCCGCATCCAGAAAAATTGAACCTACTTTTCCTTGTTTCCTTTCGAAATTAATTCGTCTGCTATGATTTGGATAACATATTTTTCACTCTGAAGTTACCACCGAATTATCGTCGACGCCGTTACACAGACAGCGGGGACTCAGGTGTAAACTGACGGGAGGTTAATCACAAAGAGGAGGAATTCATAGCCACGGAGAGGTTTTCGAATATCAGCGACAACCTTTGATCTACGTTGAAGGCTTTTTGGTTTCCTCGGAGTCGCTTTGTCCGCTCCCTCAGGCTCTTGCCAAGCGATCCCCTTGATCATTCTTTAGATCGTGACCTACCAAGAAACCAGGAAAAGGTGGCAAAGAGGTATTTTTCTGGACGTCCAACCCTCACTCCAAATTTCAAACAGAGAGCGAAGCGAGATATTGAACTAGTTGCATCTATAAAAAGAGGTTTTGGTTTGTCAGTCTCACCATTACAAGGTTCTGAACTTTAAATGAAGGTAATTTATTCGTACCCCACATGTTAGCTTACACTCTCATCCCTTCCCCAAACATTGGGGAGAGGAAATTTCCTGGCAAGCGACCCTCGAATCAACTCGAGCAAAAAGAGCCAGGTGAACCTTAACATTGCATCGAATGAAGCAGTCATTATGGGTCAAAATGGGTACCTGTCAGTCTATTTTGAATGTGTGTTTTCTAGATTTCGGGTACCTAGGCGTGAGGGGTTTCAGTTTCCGCTAAATTTTGGACCCTGAATCGATTGGAATGAGTCTGGGTCACTACTCACTCATTGTTTCCCCCATTCTCTCCATGCTCCTGATCTGAGGGATAACCAACCCCTTTGAATGTATGAGCTCCTGGTCCGAGGAACAACCAACCCCTGTGGATGAATTTGCCGCATTTTTTTCTGGACGTTTTATGATGCCTAAGCAGAATAAGTACCATGTCCGACCGCCGTACGCCGTTCTTGAGAGTAGAACATCGATAATTTTTGGTACCTAGGCGTGTTAGGTATCATTTTCCACTAAATGTTGGACGCTGAATCGCTTGGAGTGAGTCTGGATCACTACTCACTCATTGTTTCCCCCCATTTTCTCCATACTCCTGGTCTGAGGGGGGTACTCCGGGTCCTTTGAAAGTATTTGCAGCGTTTCCGTTTACTGCCGGCTTTGTCTTTCTACTGTGTAAAAGTCCTTGCCAATCTCTGAAATGACCCCTTCAATCTTTTTATCCCTTCTCGTCTGTGTCCCGCATCTTTTTTTAAATTCCCAGAACTTGAGGAACTTTTCAGTTAGCTGTCCACTTTTTAAGGAAGACTTATTCCAACGGAACCTCGACCAAAGGCCGAATCCGTTCGTCGCAAGTCACGTCCGCGATCCTGGCTTCTTCACGGAGGGCCCTCCCGATCCGTTGAGTGGGGTACTCCAGCGGAGGACAAGGTCAAGCCTCAAGACGCTGGCCCTCCCGGCGCTTTGCTCGTCGCTCAGTTCAAATCACCGCCACCCCAAGAA
The DNA here is from genome assembly GCA_019603395.1 of Cyrtorhinus lividipennis. NCBI lineage: Eukaryota > Metazoa > Arthropoda > Insecta > Hemiptera > Miridae > Cyrtorhinus > Cyrtorhinus lividipennis. The sequence goes on along the minus strand of CM034003.1, from coordinate 7,690,585 downwards.
AAGGAGCTGACGAGCAATCCAAGTGCCTGATTTCCTGAGTACGAAATTTCGCGCGCCGAACCGAATCGTTTTTGAACTTCACCTTCAGCCTTCGAGCGATTTGCGGGAATATCACCAAATCCATAGGTACACTAGAATATCATAAGCTCAAGAATGAGATACCCTAATCAACGGGTACCAATATTATCAACCATGTTCCGTGAATAAAATGACACGGACAAAATTTAGGGAGTTTCGAATCATCGTGTTCGTTTGATGAATGGCAAAGCTAAGACTCTCCTCATTTGCAAAACTTTACTAAAATTATATTGATGATTCAGATTTGTATGAAATGACATTCTGAGTTCAAATTTATAGCGGGTTTTATGCCAGCACATAACAAGATTCATTCGATTTGTACAAACGTTATCAAAGGTTATTTACAGTGGAAAAGGAGAGGAAGGCAAGTGGACATTTCTTTTTAGTTGCAATGTAAAAAATTTGGCCAACGCTAATTTTAGTTTATTATTCCAGTTATAATGTATTTTAATGCCAGATTCATCTCTACGTTCTAACAAATGGAGGCAGGGTTTCAGAAAATCCGCGAGCTCCACCCTGAATAATAAACTTAAAAAATAGATAGTTATCAGAATATTCTTAAAGTATACAGAAATTAGAGATGTAATGACGGATACTCAAAATGAAGGTAGATATGGTAACCTCAGAATCTGCTCTCTTTCGTGAACTGAAAAACATTTTTTCCATTCCTTTCCATGGAGCTGCAAAAAATGAAGAGCCGGATTGTGATGTTTAATTTGTGTCAACACTTGGATTATTACAGAAAAATAATTCTGAAAATTCTTTCACAAGGGTTGGTTATTCCTCGGACCAGGAGCATGGAGACTCACTCCAATCGATTCAGCCATAACCTCTTCCAGAGTGCGCCAATCGTTTTCAGACATTTCATTGGGTTCGGCGTCCAAAATTTAGTGGAAACTGATACCCCACTCGCCCACGTACCAGAAATCTCGAAAATCCTTTTTTTTTAACACATTTTGAACCCCTCTCCCCCCAATTTGGTCCGATCGGGCTGAAACGTTTTGAGGACTAACTAGAGCTGGAAAGAGATGCTCAAATTTTTAGAACATTTTTTATTACCGAAAATGGCGTGGACGGCGGACGGACATAATATGCTTATTTTGATCTAGACACATTGAAACTCCCGAAAAAAATCGGTCCGAACCAGAGGGGTTGAGTTTTTGCATGAAAACGTAGGTTGATTATTCGAGGAATAACCAATCAAAATTAAGTTAAATCGGTCGTTCAACCACGAGGTTGATCAATTTATTGCATGCTTATGAATATCTTTGGTATGATTTTACGTATCTCCATCTATTCGTGTAAATCCGTGCTAGAAATCTTAATCTGAACTCTAAACTATGTTGACTGTGCCCATTACATCTTCTACTAATTTGCGTCTTGAACGGCAAACCACTTTTTCAGAATCAAATGAAAAGTAGATTACGATCATGTGAGATTATGCTTCTCAGAGGAAATTAGCTTATCATCAGCATGAAACGGATAAAATATATACAAATTTTGAGGTTTAAAAAGCTATTTACTGGTTTAGAAACAAATCTTATCTTACTCATATGATTCGATAGTGAAAGCCTCATTGATAAATAGAACCTGGGCCTAATGATCGTTTTCAATAATAATGGCCAACGAAAAAAAAAAAAAAAAAAGTCCTAAATAAACCCACGAGACGATGTGTGAAAAGATAAACCTTTAAAAAAAATTCCTTTATTGTTTGCCCAGCGTTGCAAAATTGGTTTGATTTTAGTTTTTTCAATCCCCACCCCATAATTTCATGTAAATTTTCTACTTCAAAAACATTGATCACATTTACTTTGAATCAACCTAGTGAATTACATTGTATTTCCGATGTCATCGATTCTAATCTCTCAATGATCGAAAAGATCTCAGACCGCGAAAATCAAGGCCAACGTACCAACAAGATTAGCGGTGATTACCTACCCGACAATATTGTTAGTACTTGTAGTTTGGTTCAGGAATTTCCGCTTTTAGAATAAACGGCAAATATCATTTGCCTAAACTTCTGGCACGTATACTCTTGAAGGTGAAAGTAGAAATTACCGTCGCGCGTCTATCGGGACCACAAGATCTGTTAGAATCCTGAATATTTTCGATGACTCCGCACAAATTGAGACTTCCTTGAGAAAAATACAAACTAAAAGTAGATTTTATTAGGTGTGAGCCCAGTTCAACTCAGCTAATGTAAAATATGCTATAATCGCGATCTCTCACATTGGAAACTGCCTGTTTGGCCGGTAGGGTGTATTACGTCACTGCGAGCCACCTCTTCCAATTATTTAAGTATAATTAATATCTTAGAAGATGATAATTGCTCTTTATTGGAAACTTCTCATAAATTTATATTTTTCATTGTAAAATTTCCCAAAATTTACTCCAAGGACATATGACATGAATTTTGCTACAAACGATCCTAATGTATAGTACAATAACAATAACACGATTAGGGTTGGTTATTCCTTTAATATATGCAGTTTTCATGCAAAAAAAATTTCTTCGATATCGACCCAAAATCTTGGGCGTTTTAAGGTGTCTAGATCAAAATGAGCAAAAATCTCCGTCCGCTATCCATGCCGATTGTCAAATTTTATTTATGAAAAAATGGATTTTTGGGATTATTGGCGATATAGGCATGTAAGGTATCATTTTCGACTAAATTTTGGACGCTGAATCCAATGGGACGGGTCCCGGAATGATTGGCCCTCACCTAAAGAGGTTATTATTAGATTAGTATCATTTTCCGCTAAACTTTGAGCCCTGAATCGATTGGAATGGGTCAGGGACACGCTATATTCTCTGTTCTTTCTTTTTTCCCCTTCAATATTTTCGGTGATTTATGCGTGTGGGGTATTGTTTTCACTAAATTTTGAACGTTGTCTCGATTGGAATGATTTTTAATGCTCCTAATCGTCGTTGTTTCATTCGAATTCATGTCCAAATCACTACCCGTTTTCATATTCATACTTACTCTATTATGACAACGCAGTTAATCCATCCGTAAATTAAAACGCTGAGTGTTAATTTTTCAAAATAGAAAATGGCAACATCTGCAGTTGTCATGAATGTGCAGTAGTGATTTTTTGAAGGTTCTCTGATCGGACCTAGCCATATTTGCATTAAAAGATGCAATCCCAAACGATGTGATAAACGTAATGGCTAACGAGGCAGGTACCTTCAGATGTCAAGGAAAGCAGTAATGAACATGATGTTTGTCATAACAGCCGCGGATCGTGATTGTGTTGTCTTCTCGATTAGGAGTGGTAATTAATATCGGCTTGCCGCAACGACATTACATTTCTCGTTGCCATTTCACCGATCCGTCAAATCATTGTAACTTGAAGTTAAAGCCTCGGAAGACCCGCACGACAGTCTAATGTTCCAATTCGCACCTTCGTCTTTTGTCGTACAATAAATGACGGTAATTATTAACTGTCATGGGAAATCCGAGCTGACAGAAGATTTCATGACTCATATCGTTTACTAGCGCGTCCTCATTCACGATTTTCTCAGGCAACTACCGAAATGTAGGTAATGAGACAGACGTGGACGAGTTTGACCAAAACAGATGGTCCATACTCATATTTAAGAAAACAAAAAGTGTCCACGCGTTGCGTTTCGTAGGAAATTGAAGATGTATACTATAGGTACAGGGTGTTTCACGAGTCCCTTCCGTCCTGAAATCAACCCAATTTGTTATTGCAGGTTCGGATTCTACCAAAAATTTAATGAAAATTTGATCCCTCAACTAATGTTTTTGATTGCGCACAACCGGTTCAGCAAGTATGCAATATTGCGCAACCCCAAAATTGTCATGGGTAATGGTGAACTCTGAAAGGGTGGCAGATAAATTTTCATTGCTTTCTTATGTTGATTCACATAATGCCATCTGTTTCTTGATTCGACTCGATTTTTGCGGAATAATGACCAAAATTCGTTTATTTCGCGTGAAAAAATTATTAAATTATCTACCTGAAAATTAATCCCCGTAAAAATCTACAAACAGGTGCCAAAAAAAAAAAAAAAAATTTTTTTTTTTGTTTACCCACATTAGGATTAGTTTAGCAGGAGGGAGGTGGGGGACAACTCTTGGGACACCCTGAATATCTCGTCCTTCGTTAGAAACCAGCACGTTAAGAACAATTCACAAACAGATCAAAAATGTTATTGCGGCGAAAAACTTATGTAGCTCAAGGAGAGCAACAGTATCAATCAACTATGGATATCTATTACATTACTTATCACTGTTATAAGTAATAGGCGGGTTATTACTCTCTCTCATGTCTTATTGACTAATAGATACAACTCAATGTGTTGTGCTTTATGACACCGGGTTTTCGTAATCTCTTAAATCCTTTTAATCATCCTAAAGTCACCTGCACAACATAATGCAGTCTATAGTTATGGGAATTGAGTGAAAACATACCATAATGTGGTTCAAGAGAGTAACCCAGAGAGTTAGAAACTGGAAGAAGGCAAAGAGATTATTTTGATGTGTCTGAATAAATTCAAGGTTACCTTTCTTACTCATTAATCTGAAGATCACGTGAAGCCGGCAGTTACGCTAGTATTTCGATGAATTCATAGCATGGGAAATATATTTATACTTCAACGACCTTACAAATAAATCTGTAATCCTGACCATCAACGATTTTAGGCTCTCTAATATGAACATCAATCTCCTTATTTTAGTGCTCAATGTCTGGGCATTTAACCCCTACCTGTTCAGAAGCGTCTTTGTATTTCATTCAGAATTTATTCTCAAAGTCATTATAAACCGACTTTCAACGATTCAGAAAGACCTAATATCAGAAGCGTTCAATCCCTGCTGACATATCTTTTCGCGAGATTTGTATTTTAAAAACTAAAAAAAAAAAAAATTATAGATGTTACATGTTATGTATAAACCAAGGGAAAGAGTTTCGACTCCTTTATTGCACCCCTCTATGATATAAAGGGGCTATGATTTGCCGCTGTTTGTTGCCTAGGATTTGTACGATTTGGATTAATAAGTACATAATTACGCGGTTGCTTGAATGACGGGTTATGTCAATCACTCACGGATCAAAATTACATGGCATTTTCGGGCCTCGAGGGGGTAAGAATATTAACAATTGCTCAACTCCCCGTAAATCAACCTCGCTGATTTCAAAAAAATTGCTGGGGATTCCCCTACGTTCGGTGCGAGTGGCCTTGTTGAAGTAATACAGCTCAAATAATCAATTTCGGTCATGACGCGTCCATTTGGGGTAATCAACCGGTGCTTCGTGGTATTGAACTTGGAACACTTTTCCAAGGTTAAGTCCAACGTGGCCATTAAGGTCGCGTCTCTGACGACTACTACCTGTCCTCCACAAACCTCGCGTGATGAGCGTTATTATCTCGTTCATGAAATTGATATGTTTTACTCATGTCGGGAATTTATCTAAGGAAAAGATTGGCTAGCTTCCCGGTGTTTCTCGCAAACTTGAGCAACCCTGTTTCTGTCGCGTTGGTAACGTGCTAGCGCGTCTCTCCGCCATTTTAAGTTTCGTGCGAATTTATCGTTCCAATTTTCGTAGATCTCTGTTTTCATCCTAGTTAAAAAATAGTTCGGTTCGGTTCGTTTCGGTTTGTGTATCAGTAAAAGCCTGTTCAAGAAATTTGTGTTCTCTGTCAGCGTTGTCTCCCCGAATCAAATATTCTCGTCGATAGTTTTTGTGGTTTTACGACAAGTGGCATCCCTTGTGGGGAAGACAACCATGGCTGATGAGTTGACCAAATTTCGTTCGGAAAGGACGGTGATTCGTCGCTTATTCACTGTTACATCAAAACTCGTGGAAGCGGCCCTGGATACCGATCCAGTCGATGTTCGAAAGGTAAACCTAGAATTTGCTAAGTTAGCAGACAAGGCCGAGCGTTTGTTTGCCATCGACAGTCACGTCAAGGAAGCTATCTTCAGCGACGTCAAACTCTGTTCGGACGAGAAAGAGCTTGACCAAGAATTTGAGGGAGCAGAGCAGTACCGCGATGTTTGGGTTTCGCTTGTTAACCGGAGACAGCAATTGCTCGATCGTCAAGAGGTTAGACTTGAGCCCCCAGGTAGTGTGACGTCATCCAATCACTCGGTGGGACTGAACTTAAAACTCCCCAAGCTCGATTTACGTCAGTTTGACATAAAGCCGGCAACTTGGATTGCCTTTTGGGCGGCCTTTAAGAAGATAGATGAACGGGAAGACATAGATGCTGAAGACAAGTTTCAGCTTCTGTTGCAAATGTCACGTGAAGGTACAGTTGCTAAGGAGTTACTTGAGGGTTATCCTCCATCTGCACAGAATTATCCCAAGGCCCTGACCCACTTGAAACAACGTTTTGGACGAGATGAATTATTGATTGATCACAACATCCGCGAATTGCTCGGCCTAGTTCTTGTACAGGCAAAGGGGAAAATGGCTGCGGTAGATTTGAGACCGCATTGTGACAAATTGGAGGCAAAGCTGATGGCCCTTGAGAGCCTGGGAGTGACAAGTGACAAATTTTCATGCATACTAATGCCGTTAGTGGAATCATCGTTGCCTGAGAGTGTACTTCGTGCATGGGAAAAGGCCAGACCGGTGGACGAGGACGCTGCCCTGGACTCAGTCAAGCAAATGGAACAGTTGAGAGCGTTCTTGAAGAAAACCGTCATTACCGAGGAACGGGTGGTCTTGGCACGTACTACCTTCACGCCCACTAGAGCTCCTGTCGGGAAATTGCCCCAAGCTGAGAAGGAGCCAACCCCTGGAAAAAGAGTGCCTACAGCAACTGGTTTAATCAGCCTGGAGAGCTCCGAGACTAAGAAAGTCTGTTTATTCTGTTCTGGTGAGCATTTCAGTGAATATTGTCGAAAGGCTCGAGGGATGGATTCAGCAGTTCGCCTGAATATTCTGAAAGAGAAGAACGTTTGTTTTCGGTGCCTGAAAAGGTATCATGTCGGTCGGCGTTGTCGATACAGTCCAAGTTGTTTGGTATGTGGAAAATCCCATACAACAGCCATGTGTGCAGAACCATTGAGAGATGGAGGGGATTCTGGCCCCACTACCAAAGAAGAAAAAAATTTGAGTAATACCACGCTCACTCCCGTTCTTATGCAGACACTCAAGGTTAACGCCATCACCTCAGACAGACCACCAGTAACTGCCAGAGTCTTACTTGACACTGGGTCGCAGCGAAGTTATATTTCAAATCAGCTTGCACAAAAGATGGGCTATAAGTCTCAAGGAGTTGAAAGAGTTGTCCACTCATTGTTTGGGGGTGACAAGACCGGAGTGAAAACCCACCAGAGGTATAAAGTACGCCTGCAATCATTAAGTGGCCAATACAGTTGCAATTTTGATGTCCTTGACACTGAAACAATCTGTCAAACTGTCCCAGCTGTCCCAAAAGGGCCGTGGATTTCAGAGCTTCGTGATAGCAAAATTGTTATCTCAGACACGTGTGAAGGTCCAGTGGACATTTTAATTGGATCAGACGTTGCTGGTAAGTTATTCACTGGAAAAAAATCTGTTCTCAGCTGTGGGTTGGTAGCCATGGAAACATGTTTGGGCTGGACCTTGATGGGCCGAATTCGTGATAAGCAGACTGACACGATGGTAAATGCTACGTCCTTGTGTGCAATTGACCTATCGCCTGCCGAACTCTGGAAGCTAGACGTGATTGGCATTAATGAACCAGCCGACATCAGCACTCAAGAAGAAGCCTGCACAGCTGCACGAGAACATTTTTGCGAACCGTGAAGATATTGGAGGACGGGCGTTATGAGGTCAGTTTGCCATGGTTGATTGGCCATCCGATTCTACCTCCGGGTCTTCAGCAGGCCACTAGCAGATTGGAAACCACGGTGAGAAAATTGAAAGCCGGAGGATTGTTTGAGGCTTACGATGAAGTATTCAAGGAGTGGCTTCAGGATGGGGTCATTGAACGAGTTGACCATGAGAATTGGGATTCTGGTCACTATCTCCCTTGTCACTATCTGCCCCACAGAGCTGTGGTGAAGGAGGGCAGCACTACGCGTGTGAGGCCGGTGTTTGACGCGTCGGCAGGCAAACCCAACTTGAACCAGTGTTTGGAAAAGGGTGATAACCTCATCGAACAGATACCTTCTGTACTCCTGAGATTCCGTTTGAAAGAAATTGGAGTAATAGCCGACATACGACGGGCATTTTTGCAAATATCGGTGAGTGAACCCGACAGGGATTACTTGAAATTTTTGTGGATGGATCATTCTGGAGAAGTGAGGATTTTCCGTCATAGACGGGTTGTTTTTGGAGTCACAAGCAGCCCCTACCTGCTGGCTGCAGTTATTCATCACCATCTCTCTAGATGTAAGGAGAAAGCAGCTCATGGTGACACACCCTATGACGTTTCAACTGTCTCACACCTCAATGGAAGCCTGTATGTAGATAATTGCGTGACATCGGTTGATAGCCAAGACGATTTGGAAGCATTTGTGAGCCAGGCAAAAGCAGTTTTTCTCGAGGCCTGTTTCGACCTACGAGGGTGGGAGTGGACTGATCCGGCGCTCACAAACACTACAAACACTCCGGTTCTTGGTATCTTGTGGGATCGAAAGTCAGATAATTTGAGGGTAAACACCCCAAAAATTGAGGATTTCAAGGAGGTCACCAGAAGATCGGTCCTCTCTGTGAGTCAGAGGCTTTTTGACCCTCTTGGAGCTTGTGCACCTACTTCATTGATCCCAAGGATGATTATCCAGGATAGTTGGAAAGATGGCGGTACTTGGGACGCTCCCCTATCAGACAAGAGCAGAAAGTTGTTCGTCAATTGGTTGTCGGAAATCCGCGCCTTGGACGAAATTGCAATACCCCGTTGGATTAAGGTTTCCATGAAGGATAGTGACGTCACGTTACACGTTTTTTGTGACGCAAGTCAGTCGGCTTTTGCCACCGTTTCCTACTTGCGAGTGGAAAATGCAGAAGGCATTTTTGTTACCCTGATAGCTGCAAAGTCACGTGTAGCTCCGTTGAAGAAGATAACTATTCCACGTTTGGAGTTGCTAGCAGCCACCATTGGAGCCAGACTCGCCTCCAATATTTGCAAAGAACTTGGTCACCTGAAATGTTATTTCTGGAGTGACTCGACAACAGTTTTGAGCTGGATCAGACGTGAAGAACCATGGGGTGTTTTTGTGTTCAATAGGGTCAAAGAAATTCGTTCCCTGACACTCCCAGAGGACTGGCATCACGTTCCAGGTATCATTAATCCAGCTGACTTGGCCAGCCGTGGTTGCAGCCCTAAGGTGCTTTTGACTTCGTCATGGTGGGAGGGTCCAGATTGGCTTCGTGAACCTGCTTCAGAATGGCCATCGGCCGAAGATGCGCCCAACGAGATGGAAATCATTCAAGAAAGAAGGAAAACAGCGATAACCACCATCGTAACCGACACAGTCGCCCTCGCTTCAGCCGATTTTGGGAAATTTTCAAAACACTCAAGAAATGTCAAGGTAATTGGATGGATTCTCAGATTTCTGTTCAACAAGTTATCGGATAAGCCAAAATGTGGAGGAGAACTTGAAGTCAAGGAAATTCAGCGTGCTGAAAAGTTCTTGTTGGCCATGGTTCAGAGGGAAATGTTTGATGGGCTGGAGGATACTAAACTCAGGAAATTGAAACCTCATATTGGAGCCGATGGTTTGATTCGTCTGAGGACCAAAATTTGGGCTCGGAAGGATTCTGAAGATTTTCGGTCTCCAATAATACTGCCGACAGACCATGAAGTTGTGAGTAGATTGGTCATGGAAATTCACTTGGAAAATGGACATGTCGTTGGTCAAAACTTACTGAGTCTCATTCGTGAGCGCTTTTGGATAGTTCGGGGAAGACAGGCAATCAAAAAGATTTTGGCAAAATGTTCAATTTGCCAGCGCCACCGTGCCAAGTCATTGGAACTCGAATCACCTCCGCTCCCCGAAAATCGCGTTCGCGACGCAAATGTATTTGAGATCTGTGGGGTAGATCTGGCTGGCCCGTTGTACCTGGCTGATGGAAGTAAAGTGTGGATTGCACTTTTCACTTGTGCCGTCTATCGTGCAGTACATTTAGAACTTGTTTCTTCCCTCTCGACGGAAGCGTTTTTAATGTGCTTCAGGCGGTTTGTGGCTATTCGAGGACGCCCATCAATTATTTATTCGGATAACGGTCTGAACTTCCATGGTGCGAATAATGCCATGCAGGAAGTTGATTGGGACAAGGTTTCCGCAAATGGAGCAGTCAGCAGAATTGAGTGGAGGTTTAATCCCCCCCGTGCGGCGTGGTGGGGAGGGTTCTGGGAGAGATTGGTCGGAGTTCTCAAAGTAATACTCAGGAAGATCTTGGGGAAGGCTTCCCTGATCTACGAAGAGCTTGCAACCGTTATCTATGAGTGCACCAACTATGTGAACCAGCGGCCACTTACGTACCTTTCGGAGAACCCTGAGGATCCTATTGCCCTCACACCACAGATGTTTTTACATGATCTTTCACAAGATGGAGTTCCTGAACTTGACGCTATTGACGCCAGTTCTCTGAAAAGGAAAATGCGGCGACGAGTTTTGTTGAAGAAGGAACTGAGACGTCGCTTCAGAATTGAATATCTCGGCCAACTTAACGCTTCACCTGGAGGTTTTCGTGAAAAACGCAGTCCTAAGGTGGGAGAGGTTGTCCTGGTTGGATCTAAAGGCGACAAGAGAGTTGATTGGCCTCTGGCCATAATTGAGGAGACCATCGTTGGCAAGGATGGTAAATGCAGAGCTGTTGTTCTACGGACCGCCAATGGGCGACTCAACCGTGCTATCCAGCACATTTTTCCGCTGGAAATTGAGGTCTTCGACTCAAACAATAACCCTCAAGAGATTACTGCGCAGCCCCCTGGAGTGATGAAGTCATCTCGATCATCTGAGGTCTTCCCGGGAGTATTGGCTCGTCAGAAGCAAGAAGATGAAGAGCCAAATAATCCAGGGGAGGGGTTCGCTCACCATGTTCCAGCCAAATTAGAAGAAGAAGAGAAGAAATCAAGAGTTCCTAAGCAAAGACTTGTGCGAAAAACTTGCGAGACCCGTTGTGGGCGTAAGGTCACGTTACCTGTTAGGTTTTTAGTGTGAATTGGGGGTCAACTTTTTGGGACAGTGAGTCACTTCATTCCTCAGGTGGGAGAATGTCGGGAATTTATCTAAGGAAAAGATTGGCTAGCTTCCCGGTGTTTCTCGCAAACTTGAGCAACCCTGTTTCTGTCGCGTTGGTAACGTGCTAGCGCGTCTCTCCGCCATTTTAAGTTTCGTGCGAATTTATCGTTCCAATTTTCGTAGATCTCTGTTTTCATCCTAGTTAAAAAATAGTTCGGTTCGGTTCGTTTCGGTTTGTGTATCAGTAAAAGCCTGTTCAAGAAATTTGTGTTCTCTGTCAGCGTTGTCTCCCCGAATCAAATATTCTCGTCGATAGTTTTTGTGGTTTTACGACAAGTCAAGCCACTTATTCTAGTGAAATAGGTCGAGCTTTACTTGATGTTGGTGTATCGTGCTGATATCGTACTGATGTCATTTTCAGGAGAGTTTAGATTGAAATGTTGATATTCTTTGGTTTCTGGTGAACTCATGTCGTACCTCTAGGTATGCTTTCAAGTGAATATTCGAAATTGAAAGCCATATTGATGGAACTACTAAAATTTACGCAATTTTTCTTACTTTAAGTAGCAATTTATGCTGCAAATCGACTAATCGTGCGACTGCTTTTGGCTTGTTACTATTATTTTATATTCTACTCCTCCTTCCCTTCTCACTATTTTTGTTTTGTAAACATACCTTCAAAAACAGTTAGTGAGAGGCAAACGAACGTGCGATCCAGTTGAAAAGAGAAACGGGATCTAATCACTTCACTGTTTAGACTCTCTAATTGAGGATGTTGCCTTGCATCTTTGCCCGGTATCGGCCGAGCGTTAGAAATGAGCTTGTTATTATCAAAATAAGCGACCCTTGTGTGTGAAGCTATAGCCTATAATATTAGAATCAAAGCCATGTTCGGCGGGACTGTAGCACCTTGAAAATTGGGAGCGTTCTCATTCGGATATTACGCCG